>WPIO01000025.1:2837500-3112500 GCA_009760855.2 Cristatella mucedo
AAGTCAGCCGGTTGGGTGGCAATATAAAAAAAGAATTGAGCAAAATGATCCATTCCTAAAAAATAATCATAGAGGCAAATGCAATTCAGATTGTAGTGCAACAGCTGCACAGAAACGACTAAACAGCCACTATTTACATATTAACGGCAGAGACCACCCTGAGGCATGTAACTCACGCAGAATTTGAGACGGTGCTGCCGGGGCCTGATCCACTTCCTGCAACGCTGCGTGTAGCCGCAATCTTTTCCGCCGGATCGTTCTCTAAAGTCACAACAAACAGAAAATGTGCCAGATATGCAAATGTGGTCAAGGTACATCAGTTATCTCAGGGCATGTAAGCAGCACTGCGATCATTGATGCAACAAATAAATGCATATACACCTTACTGGTAATCTGCTGGTGGTGATCACCAGGGCAACAGCTGCTGTGATCACCAGCTCCACAGTCAAGTCTGCCTACTTTCAGGTACCTAACATTCCGGCTTGTCTAGACAGGGATATCACATCTAAATTGGTCCATGCATTTGTGACATCTGTCTTGACTTCTGTAACTCACTGCTCGCTGGTCGACCGGACTGTGCAATCAAGCACTTACAGCTGGTGCAAGACTCAACAGCTAGACTTGTCTGTCACGAGCGTCACACCACTTATCACCGACCTGCAATGGCTTCCAGTCAAGCTACCCATCGACTTAAGCTCCAACTCAAGCAACACATCGACTTAAAGGTTTTGTACATAAAATTGCCCAGTCAAGCAAGGTATCAACTTCAAGGTTTTGTCACTCACTTTTAGGTCCCTTTATTCTGTGGCTCCAGCCTAACTATCAGATGTACTCCCCCACCAGGCTAAGCATGGTACCACCCGATTTTCAGAATCTATCAAACTATACCTCGCACAAAACTCAGACCTTTGGAGACCATGCCTTTAGTTCATATTTTCCCAAAACCTGGAATTCACTCCCGACTTGTGTCACGATATCTCCCGACTTGTCCAAATTTAAAAAGAAACTAAAAATGCACCTATTTGTCACAGCATTTAGTGGTCCCTGTGATTTGACCTTGATGTGCTTTTTGGTGCTGACCCTGTGCATGCTGCCACTAAGCACACTTGCATACTGACATTGTGCACGGCACCCCTAACCATATTATTCTTGTTGTTTATTGAGCATACTACTACTAACCATTCGATCATACTGTTTTGCAGCAAATGTAAAGGGTATAGAAAAAGATTGAGTTCTCTGAGGGCGCCATATCAAATGTATTATTATTATTGTTGTTAATAGTATTATGACTGAGCTGGTATAAATAAACTTAGATAGAGGCAAGGGGAAAACAACTGCTCAGCAGCCCCAGCTAAATTGTGCTCCTCACGACAGCATCATCACAGGTGCAAGGCCGACGAATAGCGTATTCGACATCTCATGTGCCGCCATGATTATGCTATACCGTTGTTAGGATATATTCTAAGCTGGCTCAGCTGCAAAGTTAAGTATGAAAAAGAACTGAGGAAACTGAACAGCTGTTCGGCAGCATACCAAGGTAATCAGTTCCAGCTAGGAGCAGACTTGCCAAGGATTCAACTCATCTTAGCATACTTTGATTCCAGAGATGGCTAATGTTGACAATCGGTAAGCTTTCAGTGTGCAGACTCAATCTATTCAGCACCGTCAGCAACCAAGTTCAGACCGAATCCACAAATGCAGATATGCAGCCTCTAAGACCAAATCACCCATTCTTAGAACCAGCTAATCCGTGGTCATTCGGGCCTGGCTCGGATCCGAAGCCCGGCGACAATATGTGAGTCCCAGGAAAATCATAAAGGTAGGTAAAACGTCACGTCTGTAACATCAGCTTTTAGAGATGGAGTGATGGAGAGCATCATTTTAAGCACGTGGCCGCAAGTATGTCACTAGTAAAAGCCCCTTGCAGCTATCAAAGCATGGCTGAATCTGAATTCCTCGGAAGTGATGGTCGACACGAACCCTACACCCTACCCTGTAATGAATACAGCACAATCAATTCAACGAGCATATACAGATACCACTGTGATACACCGTAGATACAAAAATATGGCACCAGAGTGAGCCAATGACAGCCATGCACTGCTAGTGATCGCATGACACTATCGGCTTGATACCTTACCACTTCTGTCGTTCACGGCAGCCGAAAAACTCTGCATTAAAGCAGCTCATTAAGTCCGAGTATCATACAAATTTTGATACGCGACTCTGAGTAGCACAGAAAATACCTTAGAGTCGGTCCGATTCATCTCGTACTAACCACACATGAGGGCTGCATAGGCACAATTGCAAACCATCAAAGAATGCTTTGATGTGTAGCATTAGGGGGCACGGGTTGCACCTCCACACCCCATCCCCCTGGGCCTGGAAATCCTCCGACTCACACTTGAGGAAGCCACGAGCTTGCTGCTACTTCCTTAGCATAGAAAGCTGCATGAAAGCTTCCTGTCTGATTCAAACTCCCACACACTGTCCACTATGCAGGACATATAGTCAGCGCTGAATCGTCGAATCTTAGTAGGAAAAGTCACACACAGAGCTCACTTTTCATTGCATACCAATTGCTGTAAGAGATTCTATGCATGGCAATGCTGCCAGTAAAAATACTAACTTGTCAGGTGATGCAAGTTGTCAGCACTCCCAAACATCTTCTTTACACCACGACGAATGTCATATGGAACAACGGCCAGCGATCTAGTGTTAAAAAGTGGAAGAAAGTTCAATACTGAAATACCAGAAAATTGTTTTAACTAGAAATACTTCAGCAGCTACACGTGCATTTCCATCTCCAACTTTAGCTAACCATAATAATAACAATAATAATAAAAATAATCTTGAATAGTGCCTTAAGAGAACCGAATCTCCACCCAGGCACCTTGCAACATGCTGTAAGATCAAAAATAAAAAGAGTCAACAGCAAGCAAGATATCATACGTAAACAAGCATGCACATAAGTACAATGGTTGTACAAGCATGCAAAAGTGCACAAACAGGCAATCAGGGTCACTTATTAGGAAGACCCTTGTCTAGTAGCATGCACTGACTCATGCACAGGCAAGAACTCAAAGTACACAGAATAAAGTACACTAGGACACGCAGGGAAAGCTGAGTGGAACAGATGTGTTTACATGTGACACTTAAGTGGTTCAATGTCAATTCATGAGATGACAGACACCGGAAACGCATTCCCGACTATCGGTGCATCCGAACTGAAACCCGATCACCACAAGATTTAAATTTAGGCCGAGTAATGGCAAGCCGACTCAAAGTGGAAGAGCTCAGGGCGGCTCTAGAATTCACTAGCAGAACTAGAGCTCAGACAGGTTACAAGGTTACAGGTGGTACAAGTTAGTGAAGTGACCTGTAGGCCATAGAGAATGTCTTGAAGGTGTTTCGATACTCGATAGGGAGCCAGTGAAGCACAGATAGAAGTGGTGTCTTCTTGCGACAGCAATGCCATTGAAGACAGACCAGCCGGGTTGACGAGGTCTGCACCAGCTGTAGACGATACATGGAATAAGCCAAGAATGTTGAATGAATGTCATTGCAGTTCCCTACGCAATGCAATGGCCACACAAACTAGTTAGGCTGTCGGATTTGAGTTTGAGCGCAGGCACTGATCTTCCCCATATTCCTCAGCTGAAAGTTGACCGACTAGACTGTGAAGGCAATGTGCTCATCTAATGACAAGCCGCCTTGAACAGCACACCCGGATTCCGGGCAGACAGCACTGGAATAATGCTTGATATACCAATCTCGAGTATGAGGTCTTTTAACTCTAGGGTGAGACTGGGCTTGCCTATAACTATCAGGTCGTCTCATCGATTCCAAGCTTTAGGAGGTTAGCGGCCACCCAAGAGCAAATACCGTCGATGCAGGCTGCAAGGGAGGTGAGCAAGTCGAATGCAGAGGAAGGCTGAGAAGGGTCAAAGGATCAATAGAGCTGTGTGTCATAGGTCAAGAAACGAAGGCCGATATTGTGTTTGACGATGGCATCGCCCACAAGAAGAGTATAAATAGGGAAAAGTAGGGGGCCAAGACCAAACCCTGAGGTACCCCTTACTTTCAGTGATGGCCGAATGGCTGCCTGCCATTTCAATCACAATTTTGATGTTTCTCCTTGATTTAGGCCCTAGCCCAGTTTAACCCTGTGCCAGTGTTATCCGGGTGTGTCGAGAGGTGCTTCAGAAAGACCTGGCATGCCGCTGGGGTAAAAAATAACAATCATATGAACCTCACAAAGAGAACTGTTGAGACAAGGTCGAGAGGACAAGTGCTCTTCCTAGCAAGGAGACAAATTTAGGAAGACATGCATGATTGAGAGAGAATAAGAACAGAACTAAGTGGAATATCAGTCTGAAAGAGACAGCAGTGAGGGGATGGAGCTCCATATCTATTATATTTTACCAACAACTTATTTAGAGAAACGCTCTGCCAAGACACCGCTGGGATAACAACTGGGCAGTAAACTTTTTTGTCAGTAGTTAAGAAGAAGGCGATAGTGAACATTGACATCTTTGGGCTATCGATCTGTGATTCAACAATTTCTATAAAAATATGAACTTGGCCTTGGCTAAAATGGATCGTTACAACCTACAACAATCCTAAAATGGCAGGTGTAGACAGTGAGTCCCTATTTTTGGAAACCTTTTCACGCCCACAATGAGTATGCTTTACTTTCTCTACCGCAGCCGTAAACCGAAGAGTATATGCGAAGGTACAAAACAGCATTAAGTCAGAGGAGCAAACTCGTCTAGGACATAATAATACATTCGTTGTAGTGCCCTCGGAGAACCCAATCTCTTACTAGGCACTTTATATTTGCTGCAAAGGTAGCATGATCGAATGGTTAGTGGTAGCATGCTCAGTAAACAACAAGAACAACATGGTTATAGATGACATGCAGGGTCAGCATACAAACATGGTTGGTAGCAGCATGCAGTGTCAGCATCCATAAGCACATACAGGACGAATCATATGGACCTACTAAATGCTGCGATAAATAAATGTGTTTCAGCTTCTTTTTAAATGTAGTGACGTCGAGGGATGTCGAGATGCAAGTCGGGAGTGAGTTCCAGGCTCTGGGAGCATTCGTACAAGAGGCACGGTCTCCAAAGAACTTGAGGTTCGTACGAGGTATGGATAAACGATTAGATTACGAAAAGTAAGTGCATGATGCTTAGCCTGATGAGAGAGTAGATTCAATAGGTAGGCTGGAACCAAAGAATGAAGGGACCTACAAGTGAGTGACAGAAGCTTGAAGTCGATGCCTTGCTAAACCGGGAGCCAGTGCAGGTCAGCAAGAAGTGGTGTGATATGGCAACTGCGGTGCTCACGACAGACAAGCCTAGCTACTGAGTTCTGCACCAGCTATAAGCACCTTGATTGCATAGGCCGGTAGAAAAGCAATCAGTGAGTTACAGAAGTCAAGATGGGATGTCACACATGCGTGGACTAATATAGATGTAGTTTCACTGCCTAAACAAGCCTGAATTGTATCAGTGTTATGTAGCTGAAAGTAGGCAGACTTGACTATGGAACTGATGTGGTTGTTTAATAAAAGATCACTGTGGAATAGGACACCTAGATTTCATGCAGATTCAGAGGAGATAGCTTCGTAGCATGCATCAAGAGTGAAAGGTCGGTCGGTAGGAAGGTCTAGCAGAAGGGCAGAGGTCACAGGTTTGCTGTAAGTAATGAGGAATAAGTGGTTGGGGTGCTCGAAACATCTCTACAGCAGGCTCATAGCATACCCAGGTTCTGGTAAACTGGTCATGGGTAAAATACGATAGTGATTTGCACAATAATTGTTGTCTGTTTTGCAGGAGAATAGAATTAGGAGAAAAAGTCATCAAGCTTAACAAGCTTTGAGAAGTCCCGAGCAAACAAGCCCACACTCTATGCACAGAGATGTATGATCTTGCAGGCGAAAGTCATAAGCAAACACACAAACATAGACATAGACACACACACACACACACACACACACACACACACACACACACACACACACACACACACAAAGATGTTTATAAATAAATTGTATACTACATATATATATCTATACATATGTGTGTGTATATTATAATATACTGTACAATATATTGTTAACCCCTTAGTAAATACATGCCAATATGTTAAATGTACTCAAACAGGTATGTGCATTCATGTACTGCATGTTTCTATAATATGGCCACAGTTATATGTATCCTGAATATTACCAAATCCATTTATTATTATATATTTTTCATTGTTTTTATCATTAATAGTCATTAGATAAAAGTTAGCAATGCTGCCTATTATACAAGCACAGAAACGCCCGTTAAAGAACCATCCAGGTGTCATATTCCAAAGTGACCTCTCGTTAAAGGACCATATCAGCTCCACAGTCAAATCTGACTTGTTAAAGGACCATATCAGCTCCACAGTCAAATCTGACTATTTTCAGCTTCATAACATTGCTAAATATCGGGCTTGTTTAGATAAGGATACCATTTTTAAGTTGGCCCATGCATTCGTGACATTCCGCCTCGACTTCTGCAACTCACTGCTTACTGGCCTACCAGCATGTGTGATCAGGCGATTGCAGCTGGTGCAAAACTCTGCAGCTAGGCTTGTCTGTCGTGAGCCTCGCAGTTGCCACATTACACCACTTCTCGCCGACCTGCACTGGCTACCAGTCAAGCAACGGATTGACTTCAAGGTTTTGTCGCTCACTTTTAGGTCCCATCATTCTATGGCTCCAGCCTATCTCTCAGATATACTACCCCATCAGGCCAAGCATCGTACCACCTGCTTTTCGGAATCCAACAGTCTACAAATACCTCGTACAAACATAAAATCCTTTGGAGACCGTGCATTTAGTTCGTATGCTCCCAAAGCCTGGAACTCTCTCCCGACCTGCGTCAGAACATCCCCTGACCTGACCACATTTAAAAGGAACTTAAAAACACAACTATTTAGGACAGCATTTAGTGGGTCCCTGTGATTCGTCCTTCATGAGCTTATGCATGCTGACACTATGCATGCTGCCACTAACCACATTTGCATGCTGACCCTGTGCATGTCATCCCTAACCATATTATTCATTTTGTTTGTTTTTCAAGCATGATTTTACTTACCATTCAATTGCATTTCACTTTGCAGGAAATGTAAAGCGCCTAAAAAGAGATTGTTCTCTGAGGATGCTTTATCAAGTGCATTATTATTATTATTATTATTATTATTATTATTATTATTATCCAAAGTGTCATTGAGCCAACAATCTCCTACAAGAAAATATATTTTGCCAACACTAAGTGGCATACAGTAGGACCTCTACTGGACTCTGGCCATTGCATCAAGCCTGCTTCAGCTGGTCCTGAACTCTACTGCGTGTGGAGCTAAAGGATCAAAGATTTTCTCTAATCCTCGCCCTCGTAAGATCTGAGTAAAGTACATAGAAAGTAGAAGTCCTGCAAATAACGGTAAAATATTGCACTTCATTCTTCCTTTAAATAATAAGCAAAGCTCATGGTTCCTCTATAAAAATAGGCTGTACAATGCTGTATAGTAGGTATATTATAGTATAGTATATTATAGTAGGTATATATGCTGTATAGTACTGTATAATAGGCTGTATAATAAGATGTATAATAATATATTGCTAGCAGCAGGGCCTATCCACGGCTATTTAATGACATTGATCATCAAATTTAGTTAAACTGGACTCCGAGTCCGGTTGCTCACGTATGAGTATCAATTGCACTATGAAGCATTGTTCCTCTTACATATTAGCTTCATTGAAGAGGTACTTAAGTCTAACACTAAAGACCAATCCTTTTCGCTTTATTGAAAGGTGCGCAAGTATTTGTCACTTCTACGTCATGAGCATAGCTTTGCCATACTAACGTGACCTTGATAATAATTATCACTGGATATCGAACAAATTAGGCATGTGAAGCTGAACGCTAGCTACACAAGGTAGCATCGACATTTGGTACCATAGCACGTTTCCAGAATGCTATCTGAATCAGCTAGATCTGTTTAACATATAAAAATAGGAAGAGATTTTCTATGTGGTCCGTTGAAAACCACGTGAGTCGTGTACATTTTCCGAATTTGGCCAAACACAATGACCGAAATCACCAGGGCATCACACTTGAAAGTGGGTGGCAGAAATGTATGCTTGATGAGCTGTGATAGCTCACTGGGTAAGGCGGTTGCTTTTCAGGACCTCGGTACACGAGATCGTGGATTCGAATCCTTCAGTGGTCGAGCCTTTATTGCTGCTACAAGCATGGTGATAACCTTTAAGGCTCTTCTGTCGTTATACAAATAAGGCTGTTAAATCAGCTAGTATTTATCAACAATTTCTCTAAATGCTATTAAAAAATCCACAAAATATCTGCCCAAGATGTGGTGAGCTGAGAATATGAATATTTAAAAAATACCAAGGCAAAAGGTACCAAGCGACAGCATTAGCAAAAGACTGTCTCGCTTCGATTCCAAAATATTCACATCTGCATTACACAAGGCTCATGAGTGATTCACTACTAAACATAGATCAAGAGATGCTGTTACTGTAACACAGAATACTGGCCAAGATGCTATCTTTTAGCAACGTTTCATCTACACTCAGCAGTTTGAGTGGTGAGTGAATCTCCCTGTCTGATTTGCTTTCCACTTAGGCCTAATCGATCGGGCAGGCTGCCAATACTATCTTTGATGCACAACTTTTAGGGGCAAAATCGGCTAAGGAGCCATTTTCGGAAATAGTATGAACCGAACGTTTACCCCAAAAGCAAGGGAAAGCTTAAAATCAAACATCCTCTAACAAAGTCATTGATACGGTGGCCCCATAATTTCTCCATTTCTCGAGCAACATTGATTTGATGTTACTACCAGGTGGCTGTTTTGTTGCTATCCGAGCTCAAGGGAAACAACTCCACAAGTTTGGATCCTACAAGCATCTCTCGATCTTATTGCTAGCCTCGAAGCAGTTTCTGATGGTCCAGTATCGCCTTGAAAATTCTCTGGTGACCCGCTAGCAGTAAACAGAAGAGCCCTCAAATCATACACTAATTGTTGATACAGTCTTTGAATATCGAATAAAAGCAACAACAACTTAATGGGTGACAGCTGCACAATGAGAGCGAGCAGAAACTGTAGGAATCTCCAACATTGATGCTAAAAAGATGACGTATCAAATTTCTATCGGAAAATGGGTACGGCGATTGCCTTTTGGCATAGCTAGCTATGCCAGTCTCTCGACTCAGATACAAAAGGTCACGTCCCGGTAACTAAAGGTGTAACTCTTCGATTTTGAGGCTTCAGATGCAACTACTTTTGTTTTGAGGTGCCATCTTATATTACATATGGATCTCGAAAGAACTCCACGTGCTCTGTTTGAAAGCCTTGTTTTCTTGGCTTTCACCATTACATAGCAAACACGTTTGCATAAGGAATCAGCGGCAGTATAGTGAGCACACTGAGAGGGCCCACTGAGAGGGCCCACTGACTCGTGCCTTAATGAAGGCACACGTGTAACCGCCGATTCTTCCACGATGGTTGTAATGTGTGAGCTGGCATGACCGTGGTTGTCGGCAACGTAGACTCAACTACCGAGATGGCATTGCATAGTCGTCTTTCTTTTTAATGCTACAATATTCCGTTGGGGCTACTAGTGCTCTACATATCCTGCTGCCCGTTCGTCTATCTATTTTTCAGCAATTAGGCAGACTCCGGAAGCCTTTGTAGCAGTCAGCAATACACACCGTAATAAAACTAAAGGCTGGGCAGCACTTTTCATTAGACGGCCAGTTAGTGATGAGAGTCCAGATAAGTCTGTAAAAACCATTGAGCAGGTCGTAAAACTGTAAAATGTATAAGTTTAAATAGAAATATCAGGAGGTTCGCCTATAATAAAGAAAAAAATCGTGTAAAATTAGCAGGAAGCCAGCAGGAAACAAGTCTAGGGGTGTAACAGACCTTGACATTGACCGACACAGCCAAACTTAGCCAGGCTGAAGAAACTGGCCGGCTGGTAAGGCACTGGACACACTCCTTCGGGACTGTCCAAGAGCTCACGGCCTACGTATCTTAGTTTGCCTACATCTGTGAAGATTAGTGAGGCCAACTCAAAGCCTGTTGGAGTGCTGAACAAAAGCATATGCTGATGCCTAAGCCTTAAACGAAGCTGCTTGGGCAGTAAAAAAAAAAATAAAAAGGGGGAGAGTGGCAGGGGTGGAGGCTATATCAGTGGACAGCGTGCAAAGGCCGGGAGTATTCTAGCGCTGAAATAAAAACATAAAAACACAGGCTAACGATATGCTACAGAAGGGCTGACAGCATGACCCTCATAAGGACATACTGAAGCAATGCCAGTGTACTATGAGCAGCCAGGATATCAGCCCAGGTGCAAAATGCTCGCACTTCATGATCGTGTCTTCGAGGCCAGCAGCGGGCAATCCCTTATTGCCCACTGCAAGCGGGTGATAGCAGCTAAGACTCTTCTGCATCTAAATAAATGACTGCTTGATCAGCTAACCCTTACTTTTACTTTTTACTGAAATGAGCTAAGGCAGACTGCTAATTCCCTACTGGGACAAGGAGCCCGTCGTACACTCCAGTAATACAATCACACATCTGACAAGCATTAAAAAAAGTATGGAGTAGTATGAATATATCAATGTGAGAGGTGGTTATTAATACTATAACTGTACCCCAATATAATAGAATTAAGGGATTTGTTTCCATAGACTAAAAATTGCAAAGCTGGCCTCACAGAGTTGAAGATAAACCTATTTGACTAACTACTGGCAGTTTTTGTGTGCTGCATACTGGCCAGAACTCATGTGCATTACCAGTGATTGATATTACATTAAGATTCGCTCCTTAAAGAAGATGATAAACGTTAATGCAAACTACAGACTTTTATCTCGCTGCAAATAATGTCATTGGAAAATATTTGTATTTTTTAGAAAATATAAACTTAGGCCTGCAGTAATCTCTTAAGAAAACCTTGCTGCTGCTAATTAAACATGGACCTTTCATTAAGTCATGAGAAAAATGTTCACTGTCAATTTGCCTAAAATTACATGGATTGAAAGAGCTACCTCATCTGCAGTATCCTCACGGAAAGCAATTTATTTAGTACGTGCTCGGTTGCTGCAATGCTACTTCTATTGCAAGCTAATAATAATATTATTATTACTATTATATTTTTATAGCACCCCCAGAGAACTCAATATTTTTCTTAATAATCTTTTTTTCCTAATAATATTCTCCTCAATATTTCACTTTGCCTGAAATTACAAGGGTTGAAAGAGCTACCTCATCTGCAGTATCCTCACGGAAAGCAATTTATTTAGTACGTGCTCGGTTGCTGCAATGCTACTTCTATTGCAAGCTAATAATAATATTATTATTACTATTATATTTTTT
The DNA here is from genome assembly GCA_009760855.2 of Cristatella mucedo. Classification (NCBI taxonomy): domain Eukaryota; kingdom Metazoa; phylum Bryozoa; class Phylactolaemata; family Cristatellidae; genus Cristatella; species Cristatella mucedo. Next base: position 2,848,943 of record WPIO01000025.1, read on the forward strand.
ATAGCACCCCAGAGAACTCAATATTTTTCTTAATAATCTTTTTTTCTTAATAATATTCTCCTCAATATTTCACTTTGCCTGAAATTACAAGGGTTGGAAGAGCTACCTCATCTGCAGTATCCTCACAGAAAGCACTTGTACATTACATCCTACACAGATGCGGTATATCCAAACATGGACAGCACTCAATTATAACTAATTGAGCCTCCATTTAGCCCTAATTATTTGTATTACCATAGAGCTTTTACATGACATGAAAAGTTCTATCCAAAAGAGCAAAAACCGGCTGGTTTACCAGCCTTGTTGCAATTCCAGCAGAAGGTGTGCCATGCCCCTACCCATGACCTAGGTCATGAAAGGTACGAACCTTAACGCTGGACTGAGCTGGCACCCAACAACGTTTGACATTAAAAATACTAACAGAAACAGCGTACTCTACCAGAGCCGAAATTCTATGGGGGGACAAGTCTAGAATCCTTATCAACAAAGGGGCTTATACAATAAAGCCTGAATAAAGAACTCTTTCCTTATGAATGCACGCAATGTACAATCGTGTACATCCTAAAGTTGGCTGTTCAGCAGTTTCAAAATTTGGAACGATCAGAGGCCGGCTGCCGTGAACCTGAGAACCGAAAAAGAATTTTGCCTCGAGCATGGCCGATCCGACAATCTTTGAGTTGCCTGAGCCATCGAGAATCACAGCTAGTTTGTCACCCAACACAGGGCTCGAAAGTCTCGGCTTTTTAATTTCTGTTTAATTTCTAGAACGGAATCCCAAATCAGTACCAAGTGCTTGATGTGACTCTGGAATCCTAGAATGCTTGAGTGGTAGCTAGCCCTTCTTTTTCTGATAGCAGTTTAATATTCACGTACAACACCAATCAAGAAAAAGGAAAACATGTTGGTGCATTTATCTCACCAAAAACGTTTTCACCATGACAGCTGGTTGAAGTACTGTAGATATACAAAGAGGCTAATGTAAGAGATTTTTCAATTTATTTAGCACGAGCTCGGTTGCTGCAATGCTACTTCTATTGCAAGCTTATAATAATAATAATAATATTATTATTATTACATTTGTTATAGCACCCTCAGAGAACTCAATATTTTTTCTAGGCACTTAACATTTGCTGTAAAAGAGACCATTTTGAGGTTTGCAAAAGGCCGGAAATTGAAATGATGCTCCATTTTGCACTGCTTAAAGGTTAACCAACTTATCAAACCACATGGAAACAGGAAACAGCCGTGTTCAATGCCTTTGACTGGCAGCCCTTCGTGTGGCTTTCCAATTCATGTCTAATCACCAGAGAAGGATGCACAACATTTCCTCACACAGCACCAAGACATATAACCATCGACCTCCAACGAAATGCCTGCAAGGTCTGGTGCCGGCTACTATTGACCATGCCCATCCTGCTACATATACACACTGTATATATAGCTATATAGCATACATACAGCTATATACAGCATTTAAACAGTGCATGTGCTCCATGAGCTCACACAATGATGAATCTCAGCTGCCAAAGCTAAACTACATCTAGCATTGCCTGCTATCTGTCACTTTACTTGTTAAGCAGCCGCTTTAAGTAGCTAGTTGGTGGGCAGTATATGGTGATTGTGCACCCTGGTGCAGACATATGCTCATTCAAATAAGCATAAATATAATATGCCAGCAGTACATGTACATGTATGCACATACATAGTTATGTATGAGTATGAAAGTATAGATACATATGAGCCCGATGGTGGTAATCCGGGTTACCAAATTCCTGCAAGTAGAATCACAATTGATTATTTATTTTGCAGATAGCTGCTCTAATAAATATAGCGTTTCGAAGTCGAAAACGCCATTGACCTGATTCAGGAGCAGCACCGTAAGAATCATGTCGAAGCAATCTGAAGAGCTACGTGTGCAAGAGCTCAATGAAAGGATGCACGCTATGGTTGGCTATAATGACGATATAAAAGTTGTTAGGAATGATGTTCTTAACAATGCAATGGAACTGGTGTGCAAGTTCTTGGAAACATTTCTAGGGAGCTTCATTGCCACCCGCTGTTCTGAAAAGATTATGCAGGAGGTCCGGAATCGTGGCGTCAGCGCTCGCCTGGGTAGTATTGCTGATAGTGAGGACAAAGATCCTGACAATATTGACACGCCGTTGGCGGCAGCATTCGATATGGCGCAGACTCGTGGCAGAAAAAAGAGCATCAGCGCAGAAGGCTACTCTGGGCGTGCAGATATGCTCTGTGGGGCGCCCGAAGAAGGCACCGGCGGTTGTCCCAAATCAGCCATCAATCTTGAGTTATTTCTCGAAGAAATAGGCTCATTTTTCGTGATTAGCCCTGGATCCTTGCCCTGGATCTGGTCAGCTGCTGCTGCGCACTCGAGCAATAAAAATCGTCGTTTTCGAAATCGCTTTCTTTCTGCTGACGAATAGCACTCAACGAGCCCGGCATTTTAGCCTATTTGCACATAATTTGGACCAATATTCAGGTAGTTATTGCAGTCCATTCGCACCCGGGTTACATGGCAACCCGGGTTCCGCCATCGGGCTCATATGTGCTTGAGTGTATATTTGTGCGTACACGAGTGAGTGTGTGTGTGTGTGTGTGTGTGTATGTGTATGTGTGTGTGTCGGAGGGTGTGTATGTAAACATACACACACACACACACACACACACACACACACACACACACACACACACACACACACACACACACACACAACACACATATTTACAGTCGTCCCTCATTTATCGTAGTTAGGTGAATTTCCGTAAAGTACGGTTCTTTATTTAAAAATCAAATATTTTTGTAACTAGAGCATAGAAAACCTGTTTACGACCCTCTAATTTGGTTTCAACATTATATTAAAACCCCTGGACATGAGATAACACCCTTTTAGTCACCATTACACCCATATTACTCAATATATTAGACAAAGTAAGGGATACAATGGCGTATTAGATGTTACAAATATCATATTATTATTAACGTACATTTAATTACACACATGCAGTTTTTACACGAAACCACAAACTTATGAAAATAGTACAATTTGTGTTCGATGATGATGAAGAGGTATACTGCATGGCAAAGAAGAGCAAGGTTACTGCTCACAATGAGGCTGCACCTGCCGTTGAAGGATTTGGGGGGTGCTCGAATAAATAGACCAACAGCCCATGCGTACAGTAATTTAAATTTTAACTTTGATGCAGGGGTGTAGAATTGACTCAGACAACCAAGCATGCTCTGTATCCTTTTCACCATCTTGATCAACTTTTTAATGAAGATATTTGAAAAACCACAATGGAGTGAAGCCTCGAAAGTCGAAGCAAAAAGTGGCTTGAAAAGACTGTATATATGTGTGTGCTCGTGTGTGCATGTAAATGAGAGAGTGTGTGCCCATGTGTGTGTACTCGTGTATACTCATGGGCTACGAGTATTCATGAACCAATAATAGGGGTATTTCTGGTGCTGCAGCTTGCAATGGCATAGTGAGAGAAATGTTCTCCTCACTCTGGCTAGATTAAGCATGACACTTAAAGCACCAAGATAGCAGAGGAAGTTCTTCTACGGCACACCGGAAGCATAGCTGACCAGCCCTAGAGGCCAGAGTAAGGCTCCATTGTCCACAACCACAAGCATATATTATGTGAAGGGGTATGCCAAAGGCTTAACCCCAGTTTACTCACCCAAGGACACCGTCTCGAATTTCCCTACAAAACATCAGCACAAAAATAGGTATATAGCTTGAACAGTTAAAGTAAACGTACAGGTTGGCTGATTCAGTAGCCTCATATGCTTGGTAGTAAAACCTGTGTGGCTAGCTAGCAAAACTCACTTGCGAGGGGCAATAAAGAATTTCCCCCTGAACAACTCGAACCCTCAGCTTCGGTCCAAAATTGCAAGTACTTTACTCCTGGTCTAAGAACCCTGGGTCAGTACAGTTAAAAACTGGTGAGCAGGCAGAGGAGGCAGGGATGAAAATGGAATCTGCATCATCAACCGAGGTAAGATAGCTGTGAGGACAACGGAAAGTAAACTGAGGGACTAGAACAAAAATATTAACACAAAAAGTAATGGGGTCATTTGCCAAACAGGTCCACACTGCAGCTATTACATCGCACGAAAAAAGTATCAGTTAAAAGAAGAACAGAACTTCGACAGCCTTTTAAATTCAGGCTACTCTTGAAAGCTCAAAACGGCATCAGTACTTACTAATCTTATTTCAGATTTTCAATTAATGCTTACGACATGTACCTACATTTGTCTTGTAATAGGATGCAATGCCACAAAGGATGCGATGCTACCAAGATAGTAACACAAAAAACTTGAAATGACACCGAAAAATAGGAAGGCATTGTAGTGCCTTGCTACTGTTGACCTGGAGAACAGAGCAGCAAATGGTTGAGAACAAAACCTGTTTCTATCCATGGAAGCTGAACCGAACGCCAGCGTCGGAATTGTGTAGTCCTATTTATGTGTAGACAAGTGTCACCTCCGTCAGCAAGTGAACCCACACCATTCACCTTTCCAGACCAGTGCTCTAACCATTGAGCTACTGCTGCTGGTCTACCTGTCTTAGCAGTGCATTTTAAAGAGCTTTCCGGCTTCAACGGCCAATCCTGTAGCCTATTCAGATTCTTAAGAGGCACACGTGTGACTGCCATGAAGAGATGCGACAACATACATGTTTGCATTGTTAGGGGACAATAGAACCATCGACAGCCGAACAGGCATCAAAACTGTTGCTGCTGCTCATCTCACCAAAAAACAGCAGCTTCTGAAGATTACGAAACTCGAGCAAGACTTTCCATAAACTAAATTTCGACAAACTGTTGGCGCCAGTGTTCAGGAGAGAAATTCGGGCACGTGCGACGACCGAGAGCATTGCTGAAAAGCGGAGAATGCCGTGCACATGCAAACTGCAGCTGACTAACCTGAGACCTGAGCCGACGTCGCGAAGCAAGCCCTTTGGGCCACCGTGGCCATGGCTCGCTGCCGGAAGCTGTGCAGCTGCTGCAGAGGCGCAGCTTCCGGTCACAGGTGCAGCTGCTCCGGCCACAGACAGCCGCTTCTCCGCTTCGCGCAGCCTGTGACGGTAGGACTCCAGTTTTTTCTTCAGATGCGAGATTGTGCTTGCGGCCTTCTGGTTGTGCTTTTCAAAAGCAGCCTTGGCGCGGTTGGACGGCGCCACTTCCGACTGATTCAAGTACCACGTCACTTTCTCTGCGAATGGCAACCGGTCGCAGGCTCTCAAGCGATAAAAGGAGCACGCTAAGAGCGGCACGGCGAGGAGGCAGGCAGGCAGGGCGTCAGGACCGAGCGAGTGCAAGGCAGGCACGGTCACTTGCTCGGCAGCCCGCAGCCCTCAACTTTGTCAAGGCCCAGAGCTGGTCTTCAAGAGTGAGCGGTTTTCCTAACACTGCCACCGCCGCACAACCCAGCTAAGCGTGCATTGTGGCATACCAGGCAAAAGGGGCCTTGCACGTCGGTATTCAACCAAATCACACAAGGCATGTCTGGCAGCAAGCAGCAAAAGTATGCTGAGCGACTTGGGGGGGGGTGCTGGCGGCCTCCGCTACCACCAAAGAAGCTGTAAGTCGAAAAACTGGAAGTCGGCAACAATTGAAATTTCAAACGAGCCGATTACAAACAAATACAAGCCGCAAAAGGGTGTGATGTTTGTGAATAATTCAATTCAATCGCTTGGAACAACGGCTGCCCAATAGGTCAGTATATGGCGGAACCGCGCAAAAGGGCTGCTTTCACTTGGCGCTGAAAGCATTTCTTCGGTGGCTTAGGACTGACGAGCCGAAAATTGCCAGGTGCGAAATGCAAGCAGAAAAGATTCGAATAACTTACGGCCACCGGCACTACAACTGGTGGCAGCCGCTTGTGTGCACACCGGCTGCACGGTATGCTGGGAACGGCCACTCTCTGTCGTGCATTACCAGAGGGCGACCACGACAGGCATGCTTGCTCGAGTGGCAACGACTCTGCTCTTCGCAGACATTGGGACAAAAACGGCAGCGCACTGTTTATAGTGCGAGTGGCAAGTGGGCGTCCGAGGCTACAGAGCATTTGAACTCAAGCGTCCGGGTGCTCAGGGTGGCCAGCGTCTGCCATAGCAAGGCAACAGGAGTAGTCAGAAGCCTGGGCCCACGCAAGGCCCCTTCCCGAAGGGCTAGGGTCCTGCAGGCAGGCAGGGAGTGGCATTCTTCTCTTTCGCCAGCCAGCGGCGAAGGTTGCTTTCAAGATGCCCCACAGCAGCAGCCTCCTCTGCTGCTGCTGTGGGGCCGTCGATCCTTGCACACCTCAACCTGGCTGCTGCCAGAGGGCCAAACGATAGGGGGCACGCCCACCCACCACTGTCTCATGCCTCCACTGACTTGGCTCGAAGCTGGCTTGACGTAGCGGGAGGCCAGCCACGGCCAGCCATGCATGCTGCTCAGCCTGCTAGGGCTAGCAAACTGGCACTGACAGCTTCGGGGGTGGGGGAGGGGTCACCAAGCATGGCAGGCAGAAAAAGCTGCGACATGGCAGTCCCCCGAGTTTGCAGTACGGTGCAGACTCCAGCCAAATGATCTGAACTATCGGGTTTGTTGCCGATGCAACTTAATAATAATAACAAAAAGGATAATAATAATAATAATAAACTTGCATAGCACCTTCGGAGAGCAAAGCCTCACAAGCAGTATGCTCTTTGCTGCTTTTCAGACCCGTATCTCCAATGGCAAACGTATTAAAATAACAGCCTCGCTCCTGGAATACATTCGTGTTAGCAGCCTCGGATAAAGTAAGACAGACAGTTCGATGGCACATTCAGTACTCGTGGTGGTCTACTTGGTTTCATCCACCCACGACCTGCATGCTTTGCTTGCAATTATTTTCATTTGCTAACTTGCCAAGCACACGTTCCTGGGCAGCTGCACAGACTGCTGCTGCACGAATGCTATAAAGCTCATCACATCTTGTGCTCCACTGGGTGCTTGCTGATAACGCTGTGCTCCCATACTTCTATGCAATAGCTGATTTTTTTGTTCCAGTCCCTTTGGGTTCACAACCATATGCCCACAGGCTGTATGGGAGTGTTTAACCAATCACGTTGATGTACACTTTCTCGTTCACTCATTCCCTCTCATTAATTCGCAAGTAGCTATATACTTCATGTCATCAAAATAAAATTAACTTCGGACTGCTACTGTTTTGAGCATTCTTTGTTAGATTGATTAGGAGTCATCTATTCTCACGAAGAGAAGCCCATACGTCTGCAGAACAGATGTTTTTTCGATTGTACAGTGCACATTGAATGACAGCTGGACCATGACCTTGCCCTTACACACCTGACTAGTGTCCAAAAGTCACGTACACGAGATGCTCGGTCCTCATCATTCGATGAACTCTATACTTGCCAATAACAGATGCCTTTTGTCATGCGAATGCCTGCTAGCGCACCTATGAGCTAGCCAACGTACTAGCGCTTTATAGAACACTCTCCTCGTAGCACAGGCTTAGTGTTCGTAGCTTTGCAAGGCTGCAGACAAAGGTGCGTGGCCAGTGGAAGGTGAGGTTCAAGATGAATGACCCGACGATCGAAAACAGCGAAGGAACAAAGGAATGCAGTCATCGCTGTGTGCCAAGACAAGAACTCGGCAGCGGCAGGCTACTCGGCAGCGGCAGGCTACACGCCAGCCAGGATGAGCAACAGTCGGCCCGCAACAGCAGCCGATGGCGAGAGCTCCAGCTATGTAAGGACTGAGAGCTCAGACAAACGCCAAGCAGCGGTCACATTTACAGTTCGCACATGAAATTTGCACAAGCCTCTTTGGTCCTTCCCCTGTAAGTCGAGTCGGGGACCTTTCTTTCATAGCACAACAGCTGCTCCGTGACAAACCAAGTAGGCAAGGAGAGGACTGAGCAGACACGATGGAAGATGGCGTGGCTGGCGAACTCGACTACTGGACTACTAAGCAACGTCCAATGTAGCAGAGCCAATCACGTGCTTGCTATACATCTAACACACCTTCGTTGGCTGTCTGCTCCTGTTGAATGCGATGCACCGTACTTAGCACTTTATTTTTCAGTAGATCGACGTCTGCCTTCAAGCGAGACGGGTCAGCAGAGAAGTTTCGCCCGTCCACAACGTCGTCTGCCGCATGAGACCCTCCAGTGCATAGCGGATCAATCTACAAGTCGGACGAGCTGTTTTTGTAAGTCGAACGAAGCCCGTCAAATCTCAACCTCGGCTAGGCTATGCGTGCAGCTACCACAAGAAATGTGCAATGAGAATAGCACAGGGCTTGTTCCCTTCGAATGAGATCGCCAGTTTAAATAACTGACTCGGAGAAAAACTAGTAATAATACGATGCTTGCACCGCATCATCATTGAACTACCGTAAATGTCTTTTAGGCACTTTACATATGCTACGTAGTGTAGTGTATCTTCGTCTGTAACTCCACAAAGCCATAAAGACTATGTGGGTGTTCCACAGGAGAGTTTTGCATAGCGCACTAACAGCCTAAGCGGCTTTCGGTATGCATTTGGTAGCCAACAAACTTCGTGTCACACAGCAAAGAGAAAGTGGAAAGCATAGCAGAGTCAGGAGAGCAGCTGAGGTAATGAGCAGCATAGAAGTAAAAAAAATCCCCCTAGCTGATTAAACAGCCTCTTTTGTATAGCGACAGAAGAGCCTTTACGGCTATAACCACCACTTGTAGAAGTGCTAAAAGATCGACCACTGCAGGAATCGAACCCACGACCTCGGGATTGATGTCGTGAAAGCAACCGTCTTACCTAGTGTGCCATCACGGCTCAACAAAGTAGCAGCTCAGGACCGCCAAAAAGGATGAGCCATAGTCGGCAGCAGGAGAGTGTTTGCTATAAAGGTGTGCTATAAAGTGATATGCTATAAAGGAGGTATGTAAATATGGTTTAGTAATATTATGCACAGCAACAAAATGCAAATGCACAGAAATAACAATTCACTCGAAAACAGGATGAGGAAAGGGTGATTTGTTAACATTAGCTAAACATCATCATTGAGTCAGGGGATGTCGTGACGTCAGAGTGAGTTCCAAGTTTTCAGAGCACATTAACTTAAGGCTAGATTTCCATAGGATTTAAGGTTGTTCCGAGGCACAGCTCAACAACTTAAGTCAGAAGATCCGGTGGTTCGATGTCTAGCCTGATTGTAAAGTAGAGTAGAATAGGTAGGCTGGAGCGAGACCATGAACGGACCTAAAAGAGAGTGACAACACCTTGAGTCGGTAACGCCGAAAACTCATATGCCCCTTGATGGAGAGCAACTGCAGGTCGGTAACAAGACTTAGCCGACATGACAGCAGCACAGTATACATTTTTCATCGACGAATAGTTTTACGAGATTGCAGCTATCACAAAAGAGCGATGATCAAGGCAATTGATTGCAAGATCGCCTTCCATCACATTAATGAGCACTGGAGCACTTAAAAATGGGTGACTTTTTAAAGTTCTTACGCTGACCCACAAGGCCAGCCACGGTTTGGTTCCTCCATACCTAGCTGAACTGTTGCACCAGCCTCAGCCTCCTCGTGCCTTCAGTTCCTGTATGGACAATAAAACAGCTGTTCTGTTCCTCTGCTGAAAAACCGTTGGCAACAGAAGCTTTAGCTCTGCAGATCCTAGACTGTGGAACTTGCTTCCACAATTCCTATGCAACGACAACTACTCTCCTGCTGCCGACTATGGCTCATACTTTCCAGTGGTCCCGAGCTGTTACTTCCATGCTACTCACTACCTCAACCGCTCTCCTGACTCTGCAATGCTTCCCACTTTCTCTTTGTTGCATAAGATGAAGACTGTTGGCTACCGAATGAGTACCGAAAGCTGCTTAAACACCTACATAGTATTTGTGGATTTGCGGAGTTACAGACGGAGATACATTACATTACATTAGTAAAGTAAGAAAAGTGGCTATAAATATTCCTTATTCTTTAGCTTGACAGCAACGAGGATTTGTGGGCACACGGAAATGCTTCGGTCTTGTAAGTTCGATGCTGTGGAAGAAAAATAGACCACTTTCTCTGTAGCACCTACTTATGGCCAGGACAGGGTCACTGCAGGCTTAGCCTACTTCTCATACTGCTTCCGTCTCAGAAAGCAGCTGACCGTGTGCAGGTCGCTGCAGAAGCCTCGAGTTGAAGCAGTGTGCACACTCGATTTAGGCAAAGCGGTCCAGAAGGCTGTCCACAAGACGGTCCAGCGATGCTGGAAAGGCCACACATGGGAAAGCTCACCTCATGCTTGGTGCAAGAGTCCTTCCGATTTCCATGACCGGGGTCGGCTTGCTGGTCGCCGTTGGCGGCAGCTGCAGTGTATGAGCTGCTTCTAGGACGACTTGTATCTGCGACGAGCTGCAAGCAAGTGCGGCATAAAAAAAGGATGCATCGACCGAGGGGAAGAGAGCAGTCTCTGAGGAGAGCGAGTGCTTTCGGAGGGAGAGCACTACACCGGCAGCAAGGAAGCAGCACTTGCGCCGGTGCGATGGGGGGGTGCGGTGCGCCTCTTCGCTCACCAGCAGCGCATCCGACATGCTGCTGCAATGGCTCGACTTGCTGCGACTGGATGGCCAAGCGGCGCCGATTGAGCCTCTGCGAATGGGCAGTGCATCTGCTGACAGCAGGTCGGGCAGGCTGGAATCTCCACGAGGCTGTCTACAACAGTTAGCCGACAGGCTGCTGGTGCCACGAGAGCACGTGCTCAACTGTATCTAACGAACCGATCGGCCGAGAAGGGAGATCCCCCACACGTCATCGGGATGCTGTCAACCTCCTGTGTGTCTGTTAGCAGCACACATTGCAACGCAGCTGCTGCAATTGTAGCCAATGTTCTTGGCCGAAGGAGCTGCTTGTGGTGGGTCTAGACTAGTTCTGTGGCTCGAAGGAGGCGCTGAGGTCGGTCATTTCCCATAAGACCTGGCTGCAGATCATGTTCCATCAGCACAAATAACGTCGCGAGTTATAACTACAGACAGCTCTCGCAGGAAGTTTGGTCGGTGAAAGATTCGCTCGGTCGCTTCATAACTACAGACAGCTCTCGCAAGAAGTTTGGTCGGCGAAACATTCACTCGGTCGCTGCGTAGGCTGGCAGCATTAAGATCAAGGTGCAAATGCGAGCATGGCCAGCCGGTGGATGTGGCTGCCTGCACCTCAGAAGTAGGGGTGCAGCTGCACAGAGTCACGGCTCGTTGATGGCAGCTGCTGCTGCACCCCTTACCCAGACATCTCAAGCACCAGCTTGCCTTACTCTTAGAATGGCGAAGCTGCTGTTAATCTGTAAAGGAAGTTTGCTAATCACATGCCTGGATCTGATGAAAAACAGCTGTGTCCTGCTGCCTTAGCCTCTTAACTGACTAGTGAATGTCAAGCCTTCCTCTACTAGTGCACCTGCTTTGCTGTCCTGAGCTCACACTTCCACAAGACTAAAAACAGGTGCCGAAGCTTGGTGTGAAACAGATCAGAATGAATCAGGAATCAGAATCAGAATGCACTTCCTAGTGAAGCTACTAGGAAGGAATTAATTAATTGCACCCGCTTTTGACCTTGAGTAGACTTCAAGCTTACAGCAGAAGCAGTGACTTTGCATCGGTCGTGGCTGAAAATCCAGCCCTGCTGACTTTTAGCTTGCAGACGATTTATTACTATATCACAGCAAGCCCTGACAAGCTCTCGACAGCGACTGGAGGCTCTGTTCTTTCTCTTCTTTTTGTAGACGACCTAGCAGAACCAAATTCTCACGTCCAAACAAGCTAGCAGCCATTCGGCCAGAGCTCTAGCAATGGCAGTTGCTCTTGGTCAGGCCGCGAGACAGCAGGCATGTCTCCCACTACTATTCCTACCCCCCCCCCCAGCCTCCTGTAAGCAGATAGCTTGAAGTTTGCTTAGCTGCCGGCTCAGCTTGACGAGCCAGTAGTTCTGCCGGTTCGGTCAAGGTGAGTGAAAGGTCAGCTGGTCCTCGGGAGTTTCAGTTGGTTGGCAGCCACCAAGTTTGCTTCTGCAACTGCTCTCACAGTCATCAGGAGCATGGCCGGTATGAAAGGATAAGAGAAGACATCAGCATGGCCTGTCATATATAGGAAGAAAGGCTTGCCGGTACTTCCTTAGCTGGGCTTTTCCTGTTGTGTCGTGGGGAACTGTGGGGCTCACATCAGCTCCTGGCTGCTGCAGCTCGGCTAGACTCACATTGACCCTGCTAATAATGCCAGAGCGGTCCAATGAAGCAAGCACGTTTGAGGTTACAGAGACAAGAGAGAGGGGCAGCTACTACTGATTAGCATTTGGTAAATCTAGCGGATATGGTGGAGGCAGGGCTGGAGGTAGTAATGTATCTCCGTCAGTAACTCCACAAAGTCATAAAGACCATGTGGGTGTTACGCAGGAGAGTTTTGTATAGTGCACTCACAGCCTAAGCGGCTTTCGGTACGCATTCGGTAGCCAACAGACTTCGTCTCACGCAACAAAGAGAAAGTGGGAAGCATAGCAGAGTCAAGAGAGCAGTTGAGATAGTGAGTAGCATAGAAGTAGCAGTTCAGGACTGCTGAAAAAGATGTGCCATAGTCGGCAGTTGGAGAGTAGATGTCGTTGCGTAAGAATTGTGGAAGCGAGTTCCACAGTCTAGGACCTGCAGAGCTAAAGCTTCTGTCGCCAACTGTCTTTAAGCGGAGGAATGGGACAGCTAATTTATTGTCCACACAGGACCTGAGGGCGCGAACAGGCTGGAACTGATGCAGCAGTTCAGCTAGGTAGTAGCAGAAGCCTGGCTCACTCTAAAGTGTGTGATCTGCAAAGGGCCCAGCGCGTGTCCCAAGTCCTCTGCCATGAAACCAGACACTCTGGCAGGGTTTCGAGCAACCTTAAGAAACAACTGTCCAACGATTGGCCATCGGCCAGATCTGCGCTCCTGTTCGTGACAGCAGACCAGGCACTCTCAATGAAGGCACGCTATGCTATTTTGCTAGCATGATTGCAGCCAGGCCATCGCCTGAGCAACAGCAAGTGCTCGGGCAAATTAGGGTAGGCAAGATAGTCATTCCACACCGAGATGATGGCACATGCCATGTGAGAGCCATACTTATGGCACATCTGGACTGTCTGTTCCGACATCGGCACTTGTACGACCTCTTTCCTAACTTCTAGGTTACCTGACTTACTTCGACTTGTCGACATCCATCCAGCCACTGTTTGCCCTTTGTCTCTCTAATTCACTATTAGCTCCACGCACAGAGAAGTCCGCAGTCATGCTGACATCGTCATCCTCTTAACTCATCCTCAGTGTCTTCGGCTGTCCTCATCCAAAGGGATAATGCAACACCCCATGAGTATGACCTTTGAGAATGGCTGGAGGATGGCTAAGGAATAATGTATGATAAGCAGGCAAATGAGCACCATGATATCCAATTATGTGAACTGTGAATGCTCCATGTGGAACAGGATTTATACTTTCAACCTGGGTAGCATATAATAGGGTAGAGATCTGACTTGAACAGCCAGTTTTAGCATTGGTCTGCCAGTCGCTGAGTTATTACACTGAGCCTTATGCTCAAAGTCTACCTGCTTGCTGCTTGTCAAACCGATTGTTATAATTCATTTATATAGCACCCCAAGAGAACTTAATCTCTATTCAGGCACTTCAAATATGCCTCCGGGCTCGAGCCCACGACCTCAGCCAGACCATGGTCGGGGAAGGGGGCGCGAGCACCTTAACAGCTGGACCAAACCAGTTGGTTAATACACATGCAGTTAATAGCGTTCTTGCTTAAAAGAAAAAAGATTGGGGCTCTTGATAAAATGGGTACTTTTGTCTCTTGGCATTCACCCTCACCGTTAGTTTTGGTAGGGCCACGTAGGCTCCATACACGTGGAACGCATTGTGCTGCTACTCAAACTATTTAGTGAGGGCAGGCAGAGATGACTACATATTACAGCAATCCTAGCCAAAGCTATCCCATAGAGAAGATATCAATATATTCAGTACACCTCAAAGAAATAAACGCATTTGCAGTGACGGATACATATCCATAAATGTCTTTATCTGTCATTTCTTTCGACGCACAGTAGAAAGGCCCCTGCGGTATTTCCAATTACTCGAAGGTTATGTCTGAGGCGAGATGGATGTGCCTGGGAGGGGTATGACCGGTGTGAATGGAATGCTAAGCCAACCTGCAATAGGTACACAGTAAAACAAGATCAAGGCACTATTCTATTGAGTACTCACTATAGTGCAATCAACATTAAATAATAATAATAATAATAAGTTTATTATGATGCCCTCAGAGAAATCCATCTCTTTCTAGACACTTTATATTTGCTGCAAAGGAAGCACGATTGAATGGTTAGAGGTAACACGCTCAATGACAACAAGCAAACATTGCTTACCGTAAGTGGGCAAGCACTGGCCAACAACACACCTGCCAAGGAGCAAAGCTGAAGTGAGAGGCACAGCTGATGACTATAAGAAGTGCAGTCTTCCCGGCTAGAGTCTGGCAGGCCAACACTGTCCCTAGCTTGATAACTGGTAAGTTCACACGAAACACAGTATTTTACTCTAAATGATTAACAGAAGATTTCATTGACGTGGTCTAAAGTTCTGATTTCAAGGTTTTGTCGCTCACTGTTAGGTCCCTTCATTCTATGGCTCCAGCCTATCTTTCAGATATACTACCCCATCAGGCCAAGCATCGTACCACCTGCTTTTCGGAATCCAACAGTCTAGAAATACCTCATACAAACCTTAAATCCTTTGCCGACCGTGCATTTAGTTCGTATGCTCCCACAGCCTGGAACTCCCTCCCGACCTGCATCAGAACATCCCCTGACCTGACCACATTTAAAAGGAACCTAAAAACACACCTATTTAGGACAGCATTTAGCGGGTCCCTGTGATTCGTCCTTGATGTGCTTATGCGTGCTGACACCGTGCATGCTGCCACTAACCACACTTGCATGCTGACCCTGTGCATGTCACCCCTAACCATATTATTCATTTTGTTTGTTTTTAAGCATGATTTTACTTACCATTCAATTGCATTTCACTTTGCAGGAAATGTAAAGCGTCTAGAGAGAGATTAAGTTCTCTGAGGGCGCTTTATCAAGTGAATTATTATTATTATTATATCAAAAATAAAAAATTATCTAGAGTTCTGATATTAAAAGCTCCATGAATAACTGGCAAGTAGCTCAAGTTTCGAAAGTACACCAGAGATGCCACGGGCTACAGCCTGCAGCTGCCGCTGCTGCACCGTGTATGCTCTGCTACCTAGAAAGCCCAAGGTCGACATCAGCACACACTGGATCAGTCGTGCTTATTGAAAACCCTGGTGCGTGAGAACAAACCCAACTTGACGAAGTTTGAGACTGCGGCAACGGTACCAGTGCCAGTAAGTATGGCTTCCGTCATGCTTTGTCCTGCCATTTTCCGACATGGGGCAACCGGCTGCCTGATCATAATCGAATGCTAGCTACGACATGATGTGCCGACATGATGTGACAACATGACGTGACAACATGATGTGACAACATGATGCGACAACATGATGTGACAACCAAGGCAGCCGCAAGAGAGCAGTGCAGGCGCTGCTCACGAGAGCCTGCAATAAAAGCAGAGGATTTCACTTTTTTTTCGGCCAAGCAGGGAGTCTATACGAGTCCGTGGCTAGGAATGCCGGTGGACCAACTCCGATCTCCAGGTACGTTTTTTGCCTGCACTGTATGCAGCGAGTTTACACATGCTTACAACATTGAACGCTCAAAATGGCAGGACTGACTGAAATTGTACAACTTTGGGTGACCGAAACATAGGTAAGTAGAGCTGGTATACCACCTTCACTTTGCTCTCCAAACCTGCATGCCCACCTGGAGACACCTTTACAATAATAGTAATACTAATAACAGTGAAAATAATAATAAGCCATTTGGAGAGCACCCTAAGAGAATCAAAACCTCTCCCTGCAAGCTTTATATATGCTAGAAAAGAACCATGCCTATTGGGTAGTGATAACAGGCATCCTGTCAGCACACAAACGCAAAACAAAAGACAATTCACATATACTGAGCAAATGCTTTGAGGAGCAGGTCGGTTTTAGCTACTTTTAAACTTTGTTTAATCAAGGGATTCGTGGCTTCAGTCGCTAATGAAAGAGCTCTGTGATTATTCAAAATCAAGGCAGTATTGCCAATTGAGGTCGGTTAGAGACACAGCTAAATGACTGTAGTCACAAGAGTGGTTGGTGCAATAATATCAATAATAATTATTAGAAAACATTGGTATGACATTCTGAGAGAATTCAATCTCTTTCTGGGCATGTTAAACATTTTGCACCGGAAACCAACCAGCAAGTATGTTAGATCGGCCACATTATGACTGCCAAAATATTATTCGTGGCTCATGAATTATAATGGCTAGGAGCCAATTATGTCCTAATAGTATGGTTGCGGTGTAAAGCATAAGTTGTGCAATGGGCAGTTGTTGTGCCAAAGCATTCGAGCCTAGCAGGTCAGTGGTGCTCTCGGTATCTTAGAGCACTGCTTTACTCTATGACTGGTGCTGGAAGCCTGTAACTTTCTACAACTGTCAAATGGACTATTCTATGCAACGGACAATGACACCCTGTATTGAGGTCTGGGTGCTCTTCACTGCTGCCTCGCTCTGCTACAGTCGGCATAGCAGAGCGAATTGGTGCTTCACCTAGAAGTCGGTAGCTGTGATGCAAGACTCAGGGCTTCACAGGTATTTGTCAAGCATGGGCGAGGACCAGCACCATTACCAGCTCTGCGTTTGCTACCTAAGAACATTAGTGAAGAAGCCACTGCCGTAAGCTTATGACAGTAGCAAGCAAGCCTGATTAGGAAGTGGTTCGGATAAGTAGGCCAGAGCAAGAGAATGAAGAGAGTGGCAGAACCTTGAAGTCGATGCCCAACTTCATGGGGAGCCAGTGGAGGCTGGTGAGAAGTGGAATAATGTGGCAGTTGCTGGTAGGCTCAGAACAAGACAATAAAAGACATGCGCCTTCCATAGTTTTTTCCGGCTATGTCTTCAGCAGACCTGCAGCCATTACAAAATCAGACTCGAGAGAGATGCTGCAGCCGGGCTGTGTATAAGGAGCAGGTACACTAACTGCCCAGCAGATACAGCAATCACTGCGACTGATTTGATGACAAAAGCTGCCGATGAATGATTACATTGACATGGTCAGCTAATTCAAACATCTCTCATTGTGCCTATTTAAGCACTTTCCCCTCCCTCTAGGGGCACTAAGTGCATATAGAGCTGCCCTCTTGTGGCCAACTATAGCAAGCCTGATGCTTGCAGCTTCGTGCCAAATTACCAACTGATGGCATGCACGTACAGTCGCATACTATACCGAACTTCAGCTCGAGCACGTAAGAGGAAATTTAAAGCCAGGGCTGTAAAGCCCTGCAGCAAGGGTCGAATGAAAACTAGTCTCGATAACTAAATCGATAAGGCACTGGCCGGTAAACCTGAGGTTGCTAGATCGTCCTCCGCTCGACAAGAGCTTTTGTTTTGGTGCTCGGTCTCACGGCAGACGGCCTCCTGTAACTCCAGTGTTGAAATTTCGAGATAAAAGTGTAGACAAAAGTGTTGAAAAATAGTGACGTTGCAGCCGACTGAAGTCCACTGCAGAAAAGTGCTACAGCTGGTCTTAGATGCCAGCAAGCACATCAAAGGACATCATCGGCACAAGGCTTAACTAATTTACCGTTGCTAGGACACCAGCCAAAGGGTCGGGCTCTGTTCGAGCCCAATAAAGACCACATCAAACTGCTCCTGACAGCCACACGACATCACAGCAGCTCGCCAAAACGGCATTACCTGCTAAATGAAACCCTTCTCTAATCGCAGTGCTTCATACACGACACGAGGAGCTCTTAACAATAAAGATACCAACGACTACCTTATCTCATTTGTTTATTCTGCTTTCTTGCAAGGCGTCACTTACCGTGCCTTAGTGCAATCGGTCCTCAGTCTAAAGCAGTAGCAGGCCTACTCTTCCTAACACAGTTTATTACTTATTATTCTAGTCATCGAGCAGACAATAGTAGTTATATTGGCAACAAAAGGTAGGTATGTGGCTAAAATAATGGACTTCTGACACCAAGTCAATCAATCATTTTCTCACTGTAACTGGGCATCTGTGCGAGGCAGCATGTTGGTTCTAAACTTGTCCAGTCAGTGGCATAGAAATTGATCCTAATAAGTCACTTTCGCAATGTTCAGTTATGCTCTCAAGGTAAAGAAGTTGATCTCATCTTGGAAACCCCAAGCCAGCAAGAGAGCTAAAAACTCACAGAGAGCTGAGATGGCACCCACTCACCAAACTATTAGAAGGATGCATACAGCACTAAACACTACACATGGGTGTCGTAGTACTAAAGATAATGATGGACGATATGTCTTGCCATCCCTTGGGAGTAACGGCCACTGGCTAAACATTCACTGTTTCAGTGAGCAGATCGGGAGCAGATCGGGCAAACAAATAACGATAACACGGTTGAACGGCATTCTTTAACAGGTAATGCTATCTCAAGAATCTGTACGCACTAGAAGCTCTGGCTGGTAGCTATAGTTCAATGATAACTGCCAATGGTAGCAGAGGCAGCTGATGTTCAAAGCCGTCCATCTAAATTTGGAGATCACCACGGGTAACGGATCTCAATTCTTGTTTTCCCTACCATGCCTTATCTAGCTCGCATGGGCAGGTAGGCTGGTAAGCTCGCGACTTTATGACCTGTGGCCATTGCTCAGCTAAAAGAGAGTCAGAGAGATAGACAGACAGACAGACAGAGACAGAGGGGAAAAACAAAAAACTGCGACAGAAAGAGAGCACGAGAGAGAGAGAGTCAGATACGCAACAGAAAAATCGGGAGAGGCAGACAGGGAAAGGAAGAGGGAATGAGAGAGTGAGAGAGAGAGAGAGAGAGAGAGAGAGAGAGAGAGAAAAGAGATTGAGACAGTGAGACAGAGAAAAGAGCGATAGAGATGGAGCCATATTTCCTTAAGTTAAACGATGATATTGAATAAGACCTAATATAAATTCATATGTTACCCCAAGCCTGAGGCTGGACTAAGAGACTTTTCTCTTCCAATTAGTCTTCTGCAATTGCTGTTCTACATAACAACCACTTAGTCTTTGTGGCTCTGTGGAATTACAGATGCAGATATTACATTAGATTATATTATCTAATCTATCTGAACTACTTCCTCTTTGGGTCTCGCCCTTCCCCAATTGCTCTGGTGACTCTGGTCTTTTAGCCATGCCTCTAACCAGCCTCAAAGTATTTGGTGACAAGTACTTTTGGTTCCAAAGCTCCTAAAGCCTGGAGCTTATTACTACCTGACATCACGACACGCCCGATTGTACAACCTTTAAAGCTCAACCCGAGCTCTCATGGCATAACTTTGCCCCTGCGAATCATCCTGTAAGTGTACTACAATTGTGCATGCTATAATCACTAACCAGTTTATATGCTTCCCTTTCAGCCAATATGAAGTACCTAAGCAGAGGTTTAGTTTGCAATGGAAACCATAGAAATGATAAAAAGTAACTGGTAGTAGTAGTACTACTACTAACATTACCATTACCAAAAGTTTACTTCTGGCTCTACTGAGATGTGCCTTGATAATCAAGAGGCTGGAATTGACGGTGTCTGTGAGCGCACTTTGTATGCCAGTCCATCCATATACTTGAGTGGGCATGTATGCAATCGCATGGAAAGACCAAGCAAACACGGACCAAAGGGCCGAAGGGCCAAAGGACGAGAATAACTCACTTGGAAGCCTGCAGCCCATTATCATCCACGGTGGATAAGTACTACCTAAGGCGCCAGGTCTCTGTCTCTATGTGCTCTCTGTCTCTCTCTCTGTCTCTATGTGCTCTCTGTCTCTCTCTCTCTCTCTCTGTCTCTCTCTGTGTCTCTCTGTCTCTGTCTCTCTGTCTCTCTGTCTCTCTCTCTCTCTCTCTCTCTCTCTCTCTCTCTCTCTCTCTCTCTCTCTCTCTCTCTCTCTCTCTCTCTCTGTGCCTCTCTCTGAATCTCTCTCTCTCTCTCCCTCTCTCTCTCATCTCTATCTTTCTCTCTCTATCGATCTATCGCTAAGCTCTTCCAGAATGAAATCGTCTTGGGGCAGCCAAATATCAAGTAGAACTAAACGATACAGGCACAGTCTCATATGCACGACCCCTTGTCCGTAGAAGGGAAGACGTACATCACCATACGGGCAGCCAGCTGCATAGCAAGGCATCCTCTTTAGCACTAAGTTGGTCAGTGTTTCCAAGAAACGGCCACGGTAACTTGCACTAATGGGCCTGTTAGCCGAACAACGGCAACACTTGCTGCTACTTAAGTCGATAATTGTACGCATTAACGAAAGGCTAAAAAATGGTACAGTTTGATGCAAGCGGCAATGTAGGCATATTAAGTCGCGTCGCCCCGTAAGGCTAAGCAGGACTTACACTTTCTTAGAACCATAGGCAGTTGGCGAACTCTGACTGGCCATAAAGAGGCGTGGACGATGGCGTTTTAACTAATCCAGACCTTCACAATCGCGGGCATCGCCCTGACCCTGAAAAAAGGACATCGAGCCTTAAAAGGCAGCAGTCGGCGGGCTAGACAGTGGGATACTTTAACGCTAGCCCTTAATATAATCCAGAATGCTGCGACTAATAGCATTCCCGTGACAGCTGATGCATCTGAGATCCCTATACAGATCATGCTTGGCTTCACATCGAGAATGTCGCCCTCAAATAAGACGATACGATACCTCAGAAAAAATGTGTCTGAAATGGATTCACGGCACTTGGGGGTAAGGCAACGAATGAAAAGCACTCACGGTAGGAAATCCGGCCTTCGGCACGGAGTCGCACAAACTGTTCCTCTGAGAGAGCATCAGTTCGGAAATACCTCTGATTTGGCAAGCGATACCATCCAAAATTCGCTGAGTGACCAGGCTGCAGGCGCCGTAGCTAGGTGAGAGCGGCTGGGCCGAAACCGCAGGAGGGAGTACCTAGGAAGGCCGGTTGCCTACCACAGGTTCGAGTCACTAAGGCCAGAGGTTGCAGGTGAAGGTCATCCCTCAAGGCCGATACAATACAGATCGATCGATTAATCCAACTTCCCAATTATGAGAGGGCTGGTGTTTGCTCTACGATTCCTAACTAATTTAGTTGACTGAGAAGAGACTGATTGCACTTATTGACCCAAAGGTGCCTCGTTCACGCCCTGCGTGTACAGCTAGCGCTGCCGATGTATATAGGTGGGTATGGTCGATTACCCCACCTGCGGGACCCAAGGCACTAATTGCTCAGTACATTTCCGGGTAGCGGCCGCCATGGAAGGAGAGTAAAATGCAGTTAGTTGATGACTGCTTCTCTGGGGCTAGCTGGCTGGCACCGATCATTAAGCCGTCATGCTAGCACTACTTGAGACAAAGGGCAGCCTACGGTCCGTGACCCAACCACCGGTCAGAGCTCTTCGCTTTATTACCTGATCTTGAAATGGTCGACGCGGCCGTTGCTGTTACAGGTACATGCTTCCGCTTTGTCTTTATGGGCAGATTAGCATTCTCCTCACCCTTCGCAAGCGGGAAATGATAATCAATCGTCCTTCAAAGAGCAAGAATAAAAACTGTATGCAATAAAAGAAAATGACGATGACTATATCGTGGTTTTCGAGACAACCTAATTCGTGGGTTATAAAACCCACACTGCATATCGTATAAAGAAATATCTTCGGGAAAATTGCAATAACCTGAGGCGAATGTAGACACTGATGGCCACCATTTGCAAAAATAAAGCTCGTTTTGCCAACTAATCGTGAGTGAGTTGATGCATGCATGCAAGCATTTTCATTATTTTATGCTTATGGCCTCGCCGAGCCGGGAACATCACTCACGAAACGACAATCAATAATATATTGTATTCCCTAGTCATTCCTGCTACGCCGACATCAGTGACACATCGGAAAAATGCAGCAGATACTCTTGGTAAAACATAAAGCCTGTGTGCCAAAACTAAACAAGGCATAGAAGCACGCTTTATTATGTCACGGAACCTATTATTTGTGACAGGAATTTTATTAAGGGATCTTAAAACTCTGAAGCATTACCAGTTCTTTAAGAGTGCGCTATGCATGGCTTCAATCACATAAAGTAATTAACTGCTATTCTTATCGTGCCGGGGAGACAAAAAATAGTATCGGACTCTTCAATCTTCTTTTCTCTTTCTTCAATTTGATTGTTCAGATAACAAAAAATAAGTGCTTCGACAAAATTTCGGGAACGATTGAGCTTCAATATATTGAGCAGCCCTGGATCGCCGGATGGTACCTAAGTTTAATGGAAGCCCCAAACCAGCCCTGGTGCAGCTGAACAAGTAATACCCCCATGACCACACGCTCACATTGACCTCTTCAAAAAGTCTTCATAAAAATTGATGCATATATAAATATCCTTGAATATTTAATAGGAAAATATAATAAATATTATATTATATTATGTATTTATTCAACATATAATAAATTTGAATGTCGTTACATATTGAGGAAATAGATACGTCAATTTTGTTCATTTTTGTTCAAATATGTTCATGAGGAGCGGGATGTGTAATCATTGGGTTTGACCTGACACGAGGCTGAAATTATGGCTTTCGGTTGTGCTTAATGTCCAATAGAGAAAACATTGTGTGGCCCTCTCACACTGCGGAGTATATATAGGGCTAATGTAATGTAATGTATCTCCGTCTGTAACTCCAAAAAGTCATAAAGACCATGTGGGTGTTACGCAGTAGAATTTTGTATAGCGCCCTCACAGCCTAAGCGGCTTTCGGTACGCATTCGGTAGCCAACAGACTTCGTCTCACGCAACAAAGAGAAAGTGGGAAGCATAACAGAGTCAGGAGAGCAGTTGAGGTAGTGAGTAGCATAGAAGTAGCAGCTCAGGACCGCTGAAAAGGATGTGCCAGAGTCGGCAGTTGGAGAGTAGTTGTCGTTGCGTAAGAATTGTGGAAGCGAGTTCCACAGTCTAGGACCTGCAGAGCTAAAGCTTCTGTCGCCACACGATATGAAATTGGGGCTGGCTGGTTAGGTACGATTGCTGTTGTGCTCTGATACATTCGATTCACCCCCATATCTGCGTGCACCGGTGCGTTTCTACGACTCGCTGTTCCTTAAGGTACTAGCCTTGCTAGCATCTATCACATGTCTGCAAGAACTATCACCATTACTTGCTCCACGTTTTTCGAAGGGACCGCAGTTCGTGAGCCGCTACAAGCATTTGTAAAAATACCCAGATAAGATGTCTAGCTCGTTCTTTGCAATATTTTTTCATGAACGTCGTAGTAAAATGTGTATCAAGAAACTTAGACAGATAACGAAGGATACACATTACATCATTACCACATTACATCGTTTCGTATTGACATGCACTGGCTCGCCATCAAGCAGCCCATCTACTTTAAGGTTTTGCCACTCAATTATAGGTCCATTAGTTTCCTGGCTCCAGCAGAAATACTACTCATATAGCAGAAATACTACTCCCAATCAGGCTAGGTATCGTACCGTCAGCTCTTCTGACTCAAGTCGTGTGCCTCGAACAAAATTAAATCCTTTGGAAACCGGGCCTTTTCCATACTCCGCCAAAGCTTATAACTCACTCCCTACTGACGTCACGACGCCCCCTCACTTAACGACATTAGAAAAGAAGCAAAACTTGTTCTTGTTGCTCACAGCATTCGCTGGTCGTTATCAATTGTCCTTTGTGAACTTGTGAAACGAACGTGCTGAAACTGCATATTGTAGCTAACAACATTGGCATACTTCCTTTGCATAGTATTTAAGGTGTATAGAAAGAGATTCGTTCTCTGAGCGCGCCATACAATTGTATTACTATTGTAGAAAATTGGCTATACTTTTACTTGAACCATTCTACGCAAATCATATATTGTGCGCACAAATGTTTTGAGGAAGTTAATAAATGCTGAATTAGTTTTTACCGAAGAATCCCGCGAGCACCTCTTTACCTTTTTAGGGTTCTTGCATCATGCGACGAAAACTCTTTCATCTTCCACCTTCGAGGTGCTAGTTTTCTTGTTGCCGAGGCTCACGCTTGAAAACGTGTGCTGCAATTCTGGAGTAAGAATGCATCTACGCCAACTGGAGAGAGTGAATAATGAGCTTCTATCTAAACTCCAAAAGCAACATTTAAACAGCCCTACCTTGAGCTCAGAGAATTGAATGCATTACTTCGCAATTCCCTTGGTAAAGATACGTTACAGCGAAGACCGTCGAAATGAAGCCCAACCCAAAACAATGCAAATGCACTTTGCAGACAAGTCTCCAGTCAGACGATCGGACAATCACTAGAGGAACTGTTAATATCCCGAGGAGAGAAAAATGCTTTGAGAAGGTTAAAACAACTTAACTTAAAAACACACCTATTTAGGACAGCATTTAGTGGGTCCCTCTGATTCATCCTTCATGTGCTTATGCGTGCTGACACTGTGCATGCTGCCACTAACCGCATTTGCATGCTGACCCTGTGCATGTCACCCCTAACCACATTATTCATTCTGTTTGTGTATCAAGCATGATATTACTCACCATTCAATTGCATTTCCCTTTGCAGCAAATGTAGAGCGCCTAGAGAGAGATTGAGTTCTCTGAGGGCGCTTGATCAAGTGCATTATTATTATTATTATCATTATTAAGGTTAATTTCTTAGAATATGACATATTTGTGAGGCTAAAAATAAAGTCGTGCAAATTTACGCAGACAGGATCGAATTGTTGACAACGGTACAAAGTACATAATAAGGATACTTTTGATATAGTGCCCTCAGAGAGCTCTATCCTTTTCTAGGCACTTTATATTTGCTGCAAAGGAAACAATGAGTGAGCTGCAGCTGATAGTTTTTACCAAGTGAAAGTAAAAAAGTTTGCTGTCTGAGGCTTAAGCTAACCACATACCTTTACTAAGTATGAGGATGAGACCAGTACTAAAAGAAGAATAGCCAGCCGTACTATGTGCCTAAATCAGCTTTCGCTCTTACTTTAATCCTTTGCCTTAGTTGTTACTGCTATAGAAATCTTGAAATCAATGTCATCCACGAAACGGACGCTGCATGTGATTGATACGAAGACACTTTTGGGAATCATGAAAGTGCTTTGTCACTAAATGAACACGTACTTGCTTGCTGCTTTCTGGTCCAATGTCGTCAGATGAGGCCCCTGTCGTTCCACGATCGGCTACGGGTTCCCAGATGCTGCTGCCGTACGTCCGTCGTCGTTTCTGTCGTTACGCTTTCTGTCGTTACGAGCTTATTTAAGTTATACTATTGCATGTGTAGTGAATATCTCGGCCAGACTTTGTGAGTTAGGTATTCCTCAAGTTGCGTACCGCCCAGCCTGTTGCCAGAGGGAGTTGCCTGCACCAAACCAATCTCTGCATCGTTGTTACTAACCGCAACAAGGTTCGCCCGTTAGAATAACTGCTTATTTTTTAGCCAGTTACCTCCATGTTCTTCCATCAGAATTTTTACTAATTTTTCTAACCTAGTGTTGATAGAGCCGACACTTACCTCGGGGACCGATTATAATTTGAGCCTCTGGGATGTACGTTTTTTGAAATAAAATTAGTTTAGCAGCCTGATACTTGACGGTGTTGTCGCATTTTTCTGTTATTGAGACCTGGCTGAAATTTACAAAATGATCAGCTATCACTGGTGCTACCCAGAGGGTTTCTCTTTGTTCATTCCAGGAGATCACTGAAAACTGGTGGTGGATGAGCCTACGTCGCATACAGCTCTTTTGTCTTCAAGCCTTGCTCGGATCCGAGCTAAACAATCTATTGAATCTCTGGTTCTCTGTCCAGGTAGTGGTAAAGAGTCGATGGTGTCCGTAATTGATCGTCTACCATTCAGCAGTCTCTTTTTGCTTAGCGATAGGCGAGCCTTTATGGCTGTCACCACCGCTTTCGGCGGCAATAAAGTATCGCTCATGGCCGGATTTGAACCAGAGACCTCGGCAGTGAGGTCGTTAAAAGCAACTGCCTTACCTAGTGTGCCATTACGGCTCGTCAACATGCAGCAGCCCCAACTAAACGTCCGTATTGTTTGACTTTCTATCCCTTTTTTCATTAGGAATTGCTCTCTTCTTATTCTAGATGTTTTTATTTACGATTGTCTGGGTGTTTTCAACAAAATATACTCATGTCTGCAATCATTCTTTCAATGTCTGCATTGTCCTGCCTCCGTGATAATGTTCAAGCCGCTACTCATTAAAAAGGCCACACCTCGGATCAAATGCTCTTCCTCCATGGTACCGCGTCGACTTTTACCTTTACCCCGATCTGCACACCTGATCGTGTACTGATCTAATTCTCTGAAGAACGAGTTTCTATTTTTGCATCCAAAATTATATGCAAGTAAAGAAATCTAAAGTCTTGTGACATTGATGCTGTAGGAATTGCATCGTCTAATCTTCTACTGGAGTGTGTTCCGACCTACCCTCTTACGTCCACAAATGGCCACTATGGAACATCTTAAATGCTCACAAGCAAAACATAGTGACCCAATGTCGACTTAAGCGAGCGTTTCTCCAAATTCTTTGTTGGTAAGGTAGGACGGACTAGGGAATTCTCCCTTCTGCCATCCTTGTGAGACCGGAAACCCGCATCACCTTGATGTACCGCTTCATTCTCCTTCAAGCCTATCTCAATCGATCGCGTCACTAAATTTTCGCCAACCAGGCTAAAAATATCATTAGTCCTTTAAAAAACGTTCTAACAGTTCTCCTTGCGAGGCGAATAGGCCTGCTTCTGCTCACGGTAACCAATATTTTAAATATGTCCCTGATTTTCGGTGAAGTCCCGTCCCCCTGAAAACAGAGTCTGTAAGCCACTTAATGAAAAGCCGACCCTATATCATGAGAACCTAAGTAACCTTCATCCAGTTTTTCTTCGGCTTTTTTTATCCAAGACACTTGCACGAATGATGGCTCAGCATCTAGATGGCTAATGTAGTTCATGAGCAAGGTCACATCGGAATTTAAAGCTAACGAAATCCCGAAAATGCTCTGCGTCGAGTTACAAATGACCTTTCATATAATGCCGATCACGGTGCAGCTTCTTTGCTCGTTCTTCAAAATCTCTTGGAAACATTTCACACAATTTATCACCAGATTCAAGGAATAATTCCAAAGAAAGGTGCATCTTTTTCTCTTAGTGTTGGCAGCTGTGGCCACCTTGCTTGATTGCTGCTGCATGTGAGGTGGCGACTCCTGCAACGATGAGTTTATTCGTGGAGCAATCGCTTCGTCCTCCGAAATATCAGAATTGCAACTACCTACGAGAAAAATACGATTACTTGGCTGCGAGGTTATGCCACAGTGTACTTTGTCTGCACGTACTCCCGATTTTCTTTCTACGTGGACAAAGTTGACATCACAGGCTATCGCTTATTACCTACTTGGACTTAATTTTCCTTTAGATGTCATCTCACGTTAAATTGTAGGTAGATAGATTTCGCAAAGCACTCACGATAATTGTTAATGGAGATTCGTCAGGGTTGACAATACATATAACTGGTGAGTAGTTGGAAAGAGATGCATTGATAAAAAGCATGTCGCTCTCAATCAATAGAAATGAGTTGCATTTCAAGAGTAAAAACATGTTGAACTTCATCGTTTCTTGGTCGAATACTAACAGCGAGTATTTTTCAAGCTGCTCCAGCCCTCCACTATGCCAAATGGAGCGGCCTCGATGCTCCAGCATAGACGCTTCGTTTGCCAGCGAACTTTGGGGATCGCCAATAGGTACTGTTGATGCTGGAGCAGGTTTTAGGGAACTAAGAAGAGGAAGATCTATAGTTAGCTGTCATAGAACATGAGATAGTCGAATCGCAGTCTTGAATCTGGGGTTCAGAGGTGGATAATTAGGCAGCAGAAGCCTTTTAAGTTGAGCGATGTCAGACTAAATTTGGAAGGTAAATAAGACATAGAACTACAAATCTTGGCACACCTTGCTTGATCTCCATCGTACGTACAGTGGAGATACCTTTAAAGGTCACGAATGTAGAAGCTTTGACGTCGAGTTTAATCAGGACACAGATTTTGTGTCTTAAATAGTTGCAAAACACGGCTACCGTAATTCCAAGTGATTTGACAGCAGGGATCATCATGTTAGTCGTGAAGCTGAAGAGAGCATTGAGTCCGAGATCTGTCTCCTAGACACGTGAGCGCTGTGATTCGACGTCGATGAACCCTGCCAAATGCTGGTAATATGAATGACACATAATTCATACGTTTGACGAGGTAACGTCTTTAGTGATGGGAGTGCGAAAACATATGTTGCTTTCCCGTTTCTCGAGATCAAGTCCAGTGGGCTTAATCTTGGACATTTTGTAACCTGGCACCATAGCCAACGGCTAAGTGCGACATGCTCTACATGCTCTGGGCTTGTGGCTCTTCCTCACGCTTCTATAAAACTAAGCGATCAAGAAATGTGCTAAATCGCGGAAAACGTATTGCCGACATTCTTGATTAGCTGTGACGCAAATAGCTACTTAATTTTATGAATTCGTAAGACTTGGTCTATTCAATCAAATTAAAATAAGAAAATTTACCGGAACCCGGTTTTGCGTCATAATAAGACGCACAGTTAGTGGAAGCCTGCAATGTCAACGATTTGAAAGGTAAGTATAGCGTATTGGCCAGGTGTAGGTCTTAGGCATGTGCTTGAACCAGTTTAATTGGCTTCATCTGAACAGGTCGAGACTAATAACACATTCAATATAGTGGCCTCAGAGAACTCATCTCTTCCTAGGCATTTTACATTTGCTACAAAGGAAGCACAATCAAATGGTTAGTTGAAGCATGCTCAATGACAACAAGCGTAGCATGGTAAGAGGTGACATGCAGAGGGTCAACTTGAAAATATGGTTAGTGGCAGTGTGCACAGTATCAGCACGCATATGCACGCAAAGGAATAATCAAATGGGCCCTCTAAATGTTAGGATTAATAAATACTTTTTAGTTTTATTTTAAATGTGGTCAAGTCAGGAGATGTCGTAAAGCCGGCAGGAATTGAGTTAAAGGCTTTAGGAGCAAACGAACTAAAGGCACGGTCTATAAAAGATTTTGGGTTCTTACGAGGTGTAGGTAAACGGTTAGATTCCGAAAAGTGGGTGTTACGATATCTAGCATGGTAGGGGAGAACATCTGACAGGTTGTTTGGAGCCAATAAATAAAGGGACCGAAAATTTAGTGACAGAACGTTGAAGCCTTGCTGCAGAGTTGTTTACTAGCTTTAAGCACCTGATTGCACAGACTTGTAGACCAGCAAGCAGTGAGTTACAGAAGTCGAGGAGGATGTCGCAAATGCATGGACCAACATAAATGCGGCATTCCTGTCTAAACAAGCCCGAATTTTAGCAATGATGGTTAGCTGAAAGTAAGCAGACTTGACCGAGTAGCCAAACAAGCTTCCGAAAGATCGAGCAAAGCAAGCAGAGAGACTCTGCCTAAGTCTGAATTCCTAAGTAGGTCATTATACACTGAAGTGTAAGACAAGAGGTGATGGACGGTTTTCTCATAAAGTATTGTTCTGGCTTCTTGTCATAGACCCACCAGTATACTCTTGGTGCATCGTGAAAATGCAGAGACTGGCTTTGTACTTGCTGCGGTAGGTGGAGTCACGCAAATCTAATGAGGTTGACGAGAACGTGCCCGTAGTGTTTACCTATTTCTGGTCGTGCAGTATAACCGTGCTTCGACCGGCCGGATTTGCTGTGCCACACATAATGCAACCATTATACATGGTTATCGTATATTTGGGATCAAGTGCCATAAGAGGCCGTCTAAGGAAGTATATTCCATAGGTTTTTGTCTAAAATGCATCTTTTTATTTTCTCGCTAGTCGTAATATCAATTCACTTATCAGACTTTTGTCTACTCCTCCAGCCCAGGCATCCGCCTCTATGTCAATTGATATGGATTATCGGCTTGATAGCCCTGATTTAAAGCAGACGGAGGTATCACGGCCTTAGCCAGCGCTTATTGCTTGACTTAATTGATCTCAGAAGTTATGCGTCAGCTCTATGGATAAATAATTAATAAAGCAGGTTTCCTGCCATGCTAATTTTCGAAATGCCTCTTATCGCAGGTGGCTGTATGCTTTTCATTTTGACTTGCCATTCTGTACAGAATTCTGCCAGACTGTACCATTCTGCCAGTAATGAGTGAATGAAATAGCACCATATGTGCCCAGTCTGAGATGTTTGTGACTAATTTGCAAATCCAAGCTTGGTGCGCTAGGTCTGGCTTCCCAACTACGTCTGCCTTCTTGTCCTTGTCTTGTTTTCTCTTTTCATCGTAGCCCAAACCGCTTCCGGTGGCTCTCCATAAAATTAAAACCCCAGCACCACCCCTGTCACTTGTCCAGGATGATAAGCAGAGGCAGTCAATTGCTGCGTTTTACGGTTTGCATCTCCCTTCCATGTTGCAATCAATCGCATCGTTAGCCAAAAAAACGGACCGAAAAAGAGGAGGGGGATAATAATGCCCTGCAGTTGAATGCAAATTGAATTCTGAAAAGGTCAATTATTAAGTCAATACTGGAATCTCTACAGCATTTTAAGCATCCCCATGCCTGCAATACATCTCAAACGCGCCTGAACCCGATCTTGTTGGCGAGTGAAGAGCAAAATAGTGACTTCATTGTCATGGGTATCATGTCTATCAAGTTAATTCATTTCTGATTCATTTTGGTTTGAAAATTAGTTCTCCCCTTAATATGTACATTTGAAGGTAATTTCAGCATAATTTTATATGATAATTTGTAGTCTTATTTGTTTCGAAAATCCGCATGCGAGAGTCAATCCAATGATACGAAGATGCTTGCATCTGTTAATGACCAACCTCTCGCTTGTAATTGCAAAGGCACCCAAAAAATGCATACCCAAGAATATCTAGCATCGCATCGATTTCAAGATCCTCTGTCTGACTTGATGGCTGCTTCACGCGCTTGCATCAGCCAATCTATCCGACCTTCTTCCTTGGCCAGTGTGCTCTAGAGCCATAGGTGTATTTTCCGCAAACGTGTCGCCATATTTTCCGCATCTAAGTTGGCTCAACGTCTTTCGCACTAGGTTGAAATCTGTTATTGATAGAGTCCTTAGCTCGCGTGCACTACCTTCAATGACTATGCTGCCACTAACCACATTTGCATGCTGACCCTGTGCATGTCACCCCTAACCATATTATTCATTTTGTTTATTTTTCAAGCATAATTTTACTTACCATTCCATTGCATTTCCCTTTGCAGCAAATGTAAAGCGCCTAGAAAGAGATTAAGTTCTCTGATGGTGCTTTATCAAGCGCATTATTATTATTATTATTATGACCTTGCATCTTTCAAGTCTAAAGCACCCTTCGCTCTAGTGAACTTTCCTTTTTTGTTCCGCTGCACTTTGCAGGCGTGCATTTGCATGATTCAATATATTTTACAAGCCAGAGAGCCTACTAACCGGTGGTTATGAGTGTCGTAGTATTTTTTAGTGTTGCAGTGAGTTTACCGGGCCTGGATAAAAATTAAATTCCCAGGTTGCTATACGCCCTATTATTATTTCTATTATTATTATTATTATGATACTCCAGATATATACAGCTGTATATGACACTGTATTTGTGAGCGACAGTGTTCACATGCAATTGTGTATTTATATGTATTTTTACAGTCGGTTATAACATACTACTGTTTGAAACATGCCGTAGTTGTGGTAAGCTGATGCCTTCTTTAGAGCTGAATTCCTTTTCACACCGCCTTTTAATGCGGCGCATTTATTTCTGGCCTCTCAAAAATAGTAAAAATTCAGATCTTGCCCAAAATGGACGACGCCAGAGTTTATGTGGATATTGCGATTGAGATCATAAACAACATAATATAACAGAATACTGAAACGGCAGCGGTATGAATCAGCCAGTTTATGACTGATATTTATTATTTGCGGTTACTGAATCGGAAAGGCTGCAAAGCGATTATGCATTAATCTGTGGCCGAGGCCGCCTAACCACCGACACCGTACAATAGGCTGTCAGTTGTACTTCCGGATTTGACGTAGGCATTTGAACTCTAGGTCGGTGAGCAGTTGACGTCCACTGTGGCTGCTGTTGAACGTCTGAAACCCCCCCCCCTTGATGCTATTTTAATAGACCTCTCTACGCAATTGGTATGGACTTGTTATGCTGAGGTATCAGCGTTCTCTGTCTGTGCTATGTTCCGCCACTGTCGGCATATCTTCGCACCCATCGATGCTGCCCAAGGCCTTAAGCTGCGACAGTTTTCGTCCGTTTAGGAGCCTGAGCTTTCGGTGGGCTAGTTCTGTATGGACGCGAACGCCGAACACAACTTTTACAAGAAATGATGGTCGAAGACGCATAGAAAGCAAAAAAGACGCGGAAACTGCGTCGGACTGTAAGCTTTATTGAGAGGTATGTCATTTTCATTCAAAACCTCAAATATCGTATCATGTTTGAGTTTGGGACGTACCCAAGACAATTATTTGATTTTTGAGCAAATCTTCTCGGTACCGTCTCGACATTCAACCCATAAGGTTAACATTAGGCTTGCCATTAATTACAAAGCTCTTAACATTAGGCTTACCATTAAGTACAAGGGTCTGGAAGATATCAGTTGTCTGAAGTTTGAAAATTATTTTCCAAATATAAATCACACATGATTATTTATGGTATATTTTTTGCTTTGGCGCGTTATGTTTGGTAAACTTTGTTGATCAAAGATCGTGTGCAATTTAACTTTTCACATTATGTATAACGACTTAATTATATGTACTTGTAACAGTCATTTGATGGCATACTTGTTGTGTTATTTTCATAGAATGATTAGCCATTTTTTTGTTGACAAAGTTGTTCAAATCAATTAATATTTGTGATTTAAATGCAAAGGGAGTGTAAAAATTCTCCACATATAGTCTGATCCATCCGCGGGAGATTCTCGAGAAAATAACAGCGGCTACCGATTACTACATTCATCAAACAGTGCTATCACCCCTACTACGGATGCAAACTGGGAGATCAGAATAAGACATGGGCAAATATCGTGTGCAAGCCCTATAATAATAATAATAATAGCTGATTAGACAGCCTCTTTTGTATAGCGACAGAAGAGCCTTTACGGCTATTACTACCGCTTGCAGTGGCGATAAAGACTCGCCCACCGCAGGATTTGAATCCACGACCTCGCGTGTAAGGGCATGAAAACGAACTGCCTTACCTAAAGTGCCATCCCGGCATGTAGAGAATTTGAGACGATGGTTTTAAGGTCAAGCAAATGCATGCCATCTGGAGTACTAATGTGGTATTCAAAAAGGCTTGTGTTTACTACTGTCACGTTCTATTTCAACTAATGGTAGTGAGTAGTAGCCTCTGTAATAGGGTGGAGGTGTATCGCTTTCCGGAAAGCACTCTGCACGTGAAGGAACTGTCAAAATTTGAGAATATCTGGAAGATTTTTGTGGCTAGGACGAAGGCTGATATGTAGCTGCCATCTTCTAACCTATTCTTGATTAGCTGTTGCACCTAGCTTAGGTACAAGCCGACGGGCAGCCATCGTCCATCAACCCCACCGTTGATAAGCTGTCGCTGATGAGTAGAGGCGAGACGAGCGAACCGGGGAGAGAGGGCAGACCGAACGTAGAAAGGAGAATTGGAAAGCGGACGGTGGGTAGAATGGCCGAGTGCTGTTTCGCGGCAAGCCTCAGCCAAATAACGGTTTTTGAAGCCCCTTGGGGTTTCCTTGTCGTCGCTTATGTGTCGCCAGAGCGTCAAACTTTGCTACGTCGAAGCTAGTGAATAGTCAAGCGAGAGAGTCGCGTCTTTTTTGCTGCGAACTTAGAAAGTGATGCTAAGGTGCATCTTCGTCACAGCTGTCACACCCGGAACCACAATTATTAAAGAAATTTGCGAATCTTCGAGATGCTATTTTTGCCGGTATACAAACTACTCGACTGTATTTCGCCTACGTCGAAAGTGGGCTACGTGCAAGCCCAGGCCCTGTAGATCAGTCCACAGTTATTTATCGGGCCTGCGAAGTTGCTTCAACCGAGCCTTACCAGCTCCACTGAAGCCGTGCATTCTAGTGGCTGAGGCAGACAATACTGCTAAGCTTAGACATAGGGAGGCGATAAGTGCCTACGACAGGTTTTCGGTAAACCGTAGTCCGGATTAATGTCGCACGTCGTGAATGGGCTATAGCCAACACAGCATGGAGCCGTTGATTTGTGACAAAAACATCATGAGGTTATCACTAAACAACGTTGTACATCGAGAGGTTCGCCTAGAGGCATAACTTGGTCGACCACTAGCTGCGTCCACTGTGAATGGTGCAACACTCAGCAAAGGATTTCCAGCAACTCATGTGCGAGTTCACTCGAAGATTGCTCCACAAAAAATCAGTAGCATGATAGGTGGTTTACAGTGACTTCCATCGTCACTGCGTTGGCAGGGCACACTAGGCAAAAGACTGTACTAGCCCCGAGCACGTCAAGAAACGGCAGAAGGCGGGAAAGAACGCGCTAGTCTCTTCTGCCAACTCGACAGCTCAGAATAATAGGCCTTCTCAATTCAGAAATGCATAGTCATCCTTGTTTCTTTCTGCAGTGCATACTTAATCGGACTGCGGTTGAGGACCTGCTCGACACGGGATCCTAAGTATGACTATTGGCAGCTGACCATCGGCTCACCAGGAATTTAAAGCTGCACTGATTTCCAGTTCAAGTGTAGTCTATCAGTAGTGGCCCCATTCACATTCGTGATGAAACCGCTGTCAGAGTTTACAAGAGACAACGGTCGAGGACTGGCGTTTGTGGACGTGGCAAACAGGATGACCCCAGCCGTTTTGGTTGCCGACTTCCCTAGAACACTTCCTGAGTGAGTAATAGCTGACGGGTCATTCTACATCTGTACGATCTATGCCCAGCACAGTTCTCTTCATTGACTGAGGCCCCAGTGCATGCTTGGCGGGGTCAATGGACTGCATCTATTGATAATTCACTAACCGTGCTTGCCGTGAGAACAACATTTCTGTTAGGCAGGAGCCAAGCGGTGTTTAAATTTCAGTGCAGCTCTGGTACACAGCAAAAACTCTTGCTTGAAAGAGCTAATCTTCCAGATGGTGTACCTTTGAGAAAAACGCTGATGATTCCAGGAAATAAAGGTCGATTCGGGGTAAGAGCACTGAAATTAATGGACCATCTGGTGACGTTAAATGCTATACCGGTTTTCAAACTAGCTTGCTCAGAGAGAGACCGAGGATAAACGTGCACACACTGAGCGTGGACACTGCTGCACCTTATTTATCAGGGGAATTGAGGCAGCAGCTAGCGAGACTGCTTATGAAATATTGCCTAATATTCTCCCAAAGCTCGAGGGATTTAGGAAAGAACAATAAAATACAACATGACATTCTGCTGGAGCCAGAAGCAGTGCCGGTTCAATAGAGCCATAGGCGCTTTCCACTTTCGCTATAATAATAATAATAACAATGCACTTTGTAGTTCGATTGCATGCGGGCTGGTACCGCTCCTTTCCTCAACAGCTGGTGAAAGCATCACCGAGAGGGGCCTGTGCGCAGCTGTGGTCAGCTTCTAATGAGGCGTTGACACAGGCCGATAACCCGGTGGTGAACAGATGGTGAATTCACCATCGGGGTCGGCCAAGGGACAGCCAGGGTCGAGGAGGACAGTCGAGTGACAGTAGGGGCCGAGGGAAGCCGTGCGCTCTTCGGCTCCGTGAGTGGTAATAAACTGTCGGTGTTGGGCATCGGCTGGCTCTCTGATGGGCGAACCAAACTACTCACTTGATAAAGCGCCCTCAGATAACTCAATCTCTCTATAGGCGCTTTACATTTGCTGCAAAGAGAAATGCAAATGAATGGTGAGTAATATCATGCTTGTTATACAAAACCAAACCCAGTTGAGAAGAATTCCGTTAAGCGGGACGATGGCATCATCGAACGATTGAACAGTCCGTGGGCATCACTATTCGTGATCGTCAGAAAGCCCTCGGGTGACATTACAATTTGTGCCGATTATCGAAAACTCAATGAAGTCACCGTGATGGACAGCTACCCATTCCCTAAGCTCACAGAGACGCTGGACCGTCTTCACAAAGCTAAGTTCTATAGCAACCTCGATATGACATTAGGTCACCATCAAATTGAGGTTTCTGAAGCAGATAGACCGAAATCGACGTTTGCATCACCCTATGGCCCATACCAGTATTTTCGTTTGTCATTCGAACTCAACAACGCCACAGAGACATTTCAACGTGACACCAAAAACCTCATTCATGTGCTTGACACGGAAGATGTCTTGGCATACCTTGAGGACTTCGTTTGCTTTCCCGAATCTTGGTGTTTCGGTGCCAGCTACCACATAGCAACGTTTGTGGCTCTTGAACCGTTTGGGCGTTGCCCGAGCTGGCCAAACTAGTTTTGAGGCTCTCTAAGCCGTCTGATGTTACCAGAGCGGACAAACCAGGATGCAGTCCGCCCGTTTGGCCTGCTACTCCTATTAGCCAGCAGTGGCCCGGCCCCGACTCACCCAAGTACCATAGACATGGTATATCAGACCGGCCGCACTACGACACAAACACGAGCGCTCGCTGGCGCTCGCGTGCTCTCCGAAACTATTGCTTGACGCCCTGTTCCTCTTTTTAAAACTTATAACTTGTGAATGTGTATTTCTTGGTGTTTCGCCCTGAGAACATAACACTTGGGATGACCGTGTGGCTGCCCTTACTAGCGTTACAAGCCCGTTCGGGTAATGAGGGTTTAAACACTATGGAAAAAATTCCTGCTTAGCCGAATTAGGAAGTTGCCTTCTTGGGGCACGTTTGGTCTGCAGGAATTATTAGACGAATGCAAAAAAGCGTCAGTCATCAACGACTGGCAAGTACCTAAGGATGTTGATGAATTGTCAAGATTCCCGGGACTCAGGCTTTTATCGCAAGTTCATGCCGGGCTATGCCCAGATTTCTGCTGTCCCCGACAAGACCAGCTGAAGCAGTTCGCATGGTCGGGAAAATCTAAATTGGATAAATCTAAATCTAAAAACAAATAAACAATAAGTATAATATATATATATATATATATATATATATATATATATGTATATAATAATATTAAAATAAATAATAGATAATAATAATAGTAAATAATAAAAATTATAAATTGGCCTTCTTAATAAAGTGAATAAGGAGATGCTTATCGACGATGTGGAGCTGAAGCTCCCAGATCAAGACCTTGCGTTCGTCGTAGCTTGTGATGCTTCCTCAGTCGCTCAATGTCCGGAAACAGCTCGATAAGAACAGGGAGCAGCTGCCGGTAGCATTTGAAGGGCGGAAGCTGGATGCCAGTAAGGCGAAATACTCGGCAACTGAACTGGACTGCCTGGCAGTAGTGAATGCTCTGAAAGTAGGCGGACCCTATTTGCTGGGCACTACATTCGCACTGTGTTCACTAACCACGAAGTGGTCACGACGTCACATTTTAAGGAGAAAGCAAAAGGATTCGCTGGACTTCTGTGGCATTGGCTCATAAGTCCGACGAGTTGGATTTCAAGGTGTTCCACAAACCTGGTAAGCCAAGCATTGCTGCCAGTGCTCTTTACTGGGCACCTCCTGACGTCGCTGGTACAACTTTGGGGAGGGATTTCTCACTAGAAGATATCCAGTAAGTGCAAGATCAGAATCCTGATTTGGTTTCTCTGATTTCAGAGCTCGGCAAAAGAAAGCATTCTGCCGGTCAGTTCCAAGCGATGCTGTCCAGAATTTTTGTGAACTCACCAACAAGAATGTTTACTGTGGATGGTAATTGAATAATGTTACCCATGACATTTCAAAGGAATGCTTTGAGAGCACTTCATGACAACACAGATGCAGAGAACCGTGCTACAGATAAGACCTTCCCGGTGATCTAACAGTGGCTCTTCCACTTAGGAATCAAGAACAAAGTTGATGATTGGATTAAGCCTTGTGTGACTGATTACGTTTAAATAGTGGTACTGCCCCCGATTGTCGTGCGAGTGGGCTGTGACGCCCGATTTTGTATGCTGGCGGGATGTGATGTTAGTGACTGATATGAAATGCAGGCAGTCAGGATGCGCTGCTAGCAATTTACGCGATAGGGGTAAGGAGCCGGAAGGCGGAACTCCACTAGGAAAGTTAAGTGAAGAGAGCTAACTGGCGGCGTTTTTCGTCGGCTGGCGTTCTGTGATGTGCACGACGGCAGCCAAGCTTCGGTGACTAGTCAGGAGCGCAGACGTCATTCGCAAACAAAAAGCTCAGCTTGGTCAAATGCCGACACCACGAAACCGTTTGGGTGTGTTCAAGTAGACCTTAAGTGGAACCTTCCAGAAATTAAGCGAAAAATAAGTATCTTCTAGTCGTCTACGATTATTTTTTGAAATCTATTGTTGCTTTCTTTCTACTGAAAAAGAAAAATGAAACGTTGTATGAAGCTTTCGTCGAAAACTTTGTGCTCGTTTATGGCGTCACAAATAGCTTGTGCAGCAACCAAGGTGCCGAGTTTGAGTTGAGATTACTGCATGCAGTTTGCCGACTGTTTCACATTGGAAAAAACACGCTCTATTTTTGCCCATTGGGCAGTTTAACATGTTTAGTGGTGCAATCGAACTATTATCGACCTGGTCGGACTACTTGTAGGTCCAGACCAGCATGAGTGGGACTCATGAGTACCGTATGTATGCTTTGCATATAGGACATCGCAACATGCAACGACTTAGTCGCCTCTATGCTAACAAATATTTGGGATCATGACAACTATAATCTATTGTGATGCAAGGTTGGAGAGACTGTAGTCCAGTCCAGACTGTGTGTCCAGTCAACTCAAATATGTCACCAGCCATAATGTCAAGCTGAGACAAATACGGATCGTATCCAACAGGCGTGCGACACAGTGACCAAGAACCAGAAACTGCAACAAGCTAGGCAAAAGAGTTAGCAACCAGGGATAGCTCAATTCGCGCCTTTTCAACGGGAAGAGACAGTGTGGTTGAGGAACTAGCGAAAATCGCCTGGTCTCAGCGCTAAACTTGAACCTCATTGGAGAGGCCTGCGCCGTAAAAGGCAAGAATCCAAGCCTTTCGCATTTAATCGGGTCAGGAAGTGTGAGACCTTTAGTTGTACACTGTGACCATCTCTTTTGCTTTAAAGAACAAAAAAAGCTACCTGATAAAAAAACAAACTTCAGGATAACAAGGATAACAATGACGGTGCACAGCAACCCGCGTCCATATAGGACTCTGGTGGCTACAGATGAATTGTCCAGCATTGTCAATGTCCTACCCGAATTGGCTCCTCGAGCTATTGACTAGACTGCGAATGAGGTCATGTATCCAGTCGAGGTATGGTGATCTGAGACGTCTGTGATGTGATAAGGATCTCCGGCTAGGGCAAGGCCAACCTTGAAGCTTGAGCTTGGACGTCCGATGCTCGTAATCTTTGCTTTTGAAAACCTGATACTGGCCGGACAAGTCATTGGTGTTCGACGCTCTCGGCATCGCCCAAAAAATGCATTCGGACGGATGACGGGCGGCCGCCAACGATGCTGCAACCCAAGCAAGGCAACGAGGACTATTCCCCGAGAGGGGCTGGAGTTAGGCACACTCATTGACTAAGATCATCTGAAATACCTCTGAAATATGGAGTGCCTCAGGGCTCCGTGCCAGGTCCGGTTCTTTTCACGGTTTATACTCTCCCTCTTGCTGATGTGATTGCCAAGCACAATCTAGGCTTTCACTTCTATGCAGATGACACTCAGTTGTACCTTTGCTTTGATCCCTCCCAGCCTTCGAGCACCTCAAATTCTCTAAACTCACTTGCTACCTGCATTGATGACATCCGCACATGGATGGCAGAAAATTTTCTAAAACTAAACAATGACAAAACTAACTTACTAGTTATGGGCAAACCCAGTGTGATTCAGAAATTGGAAAGGCTGACGCTCAAAATTGGCTCTGCCAGCATATCTCCTGTCGAATCAGCTCGAAATCTAGGTATCATATTCCAAAATGACCTCTCGTTAGACGACCATATCAGCTCCACAGTCAAATCTGCCTATTTTCAGCTTCATAATATTGCTAAAAATCGGGCTTGTTTAGATAAGGATACCACGTCTAAGTTGGTCCATGCATTCGTGACATCTCTTCTCGACTTCTGCAACTCACTGCTTACTGGCCTACCAGCATGTGCGATAAGGCGATTGCAGCTGGTGCAAAACTCTGCAGCTAGGCTTGTCTGTCGTGAGCGTCGCAGTTGCCACATTACTCCACTTCTCGCCGACCTGCACTGCCTACCAGTCAAGCAACGGATTGACTTCAAGGTTTTGTCGCTCACTTTTAGGTCCCTTTATTCTATGGCTCCTGCCTATCTCTCCAACAGACTCCCCCATCAGGCCAAGCATCGTAGCACCTGCTTTTCGGAATCCAACAGTCTACAAATACCTCGTACAAACCTTAAATCCTTTGGAGACCGTGCATTTAGTTCGTATGGTCCCAAAGCTTGGAACTCCCTCCCGACCTGCGTCAGAACATCCCCTGACCTGACCACATTTAAAAGGAACTTAAAAACACACCTATTTAGGACAGCATTTAGTAGGTCCCTGTGATTCGTACTTTACGTGCTTATGCGTGCTGACACTGTGCATGCTGCCACTAACCACATTTGCATGCTGACCCTGTGCATGTAACCCCTAACCATGTTATTCATTTTGTTTGTTTTTCAAGCATGATTGTACTTACCATTTAATTGCATTTCTTTTTGCAGCAAATGTAAAGCGCCTAGAAAGAGATTAAGTTCTCTGAGGGCGCTTTATCAAGTACATTATTATTATTATTATTATTATTCTACGTTACCCCAGTAGCGTGTTGTCTGTAGCCCCATCCGTGACCTTGAGTATTCGCTGAGCTGAGATGTGCCTCGCTAGTAAATCCCCGTTACTGCAGCCAATGCCGTACCAATGCTGTCTTGGCTGGTACTTTAACGGATTGCTGCCGTCTTCAAGATAGCTGCGGTTCGAAAATGTTCTCCCACGTCGGTAAGGCTGGCTTCATGTTTTCCTGTGTACCCCGTAGCTTCATGCTCCTAGGGCTCGCAGCAGTTCTGTTTAAAACGTCTTTTGTTTCTGGCGCATGCGATATTGTTGTACAGAGATTTAACGAAACTCCCGCTTGTCTTGCCTTAGCCTATCGATGCGAAAAGTAGGTGGTGTAGCCGGAATGGGGTGGTGCTGGACGGATCAGAATCTGCTCTCACCCAGCCTTCGGTTAGAAGCCTATCACCATCTGCTACAACGGATCTGGAGCAACTGAGCTGTGAGGTATTGAACCAACCCGATAGTTGGCTATCAACACATACCTGGTCGCGGACTGTCAAACCTCTAGTATTGCTGCGAGACTCTGTGACTGCCTAAATCCTCATTGTGGTCCGGCATACAGAACACTGGTCCAGAACGCCAACTATTTATTGCACAAGGCACGGAGCAGCAAGACGCACGACTGCTTTCGCCCCCTTCTCACACTCGAGTCTCCTCTGTCCTCCCCTCGGGCTGTCCCTTCGCCGACCCTGATGGCGAATCCACCATCTGAATGTGGTTACCGGCCTGTCCAAACCACACCACAGGCGGACCACAGCTTTGCACTGCCGGTGATGCTCCTGACAGCTGTTTTCGAATGGAGCGGTACCGGCCTGCATATACAGACCATACTCATGTCATGTTTAGGTACAAAGCAGAGAGGGAGAAGCTGTGACGTTACATCAGTACACTAAGGGGTCCCGGCCGAGGTAATATCATGCTGTGTTTTGATCCTTAAAGGAAGATTCGCCC
This sequence comes from Cristatella mucedo, assembly GCA_009760855.2. NCBI lineage: Eukaryota > Metazoa > Bryozoa > Phylactolaemata > Cristatellidae > Cristatella > Cristatella mucedo. Next base: position 2,890,914 of record WPIO01000025.1, read on the forward strand.
ACAGAGATTCATCAACGGAATGCTTATTCTGGACGATTCATTCAAAGGGCGATTCATCCACAGAAGATTAATCTACGGACGACTCATCCACTGACGGTTCATGCTGTTTAGGGAGGTCGGAATAATGCAATGCCAGGTGGTAAAAATCTGTCTCAAACCTGATGCAGAATGTACATAGAGCTCGCCGCATATCCAGAACTTAATTTCCTTCGTCAATGAATGAACTCCTTCCAGAGAAGCAGAATGGTATCGTCAAATGTGTATCGGAGCAGACCAAGTGGTTCTCTCGAATCATACCGGTCCTGAAGCCCAGCGGCAAAGTGCACCTTCGTGTCGACTTGAAGCGCCTAAATCATGCAATGCTACGCGAAAGGTTAGTACTACCTACGCTTAATAAGATTTTTCTTACGTTTGTTGGTGCTAAGCTGTTTTGCAAGTTGGATGCCTCCAGTAGGTTTCGGGCTGTTCTGTTATTCAATGAAAGCTCTCGCTTAACGGTCTTTAAATCCCAGTCTGGACGGTTTTGCTTTCGCCACCTCACATTTTAAATTACCAGCACCCCGAGATCTTTCAGCGGATGATGTACAACCTCTTAGGTGAAACTGAAGGTGCATTAGTTTACATGGGCAGTGTTTTGGTGTGTGAGACGCAGTTCTGCCGTGAAGCCGTTCACCAGTCAATGGTCGAGAAAATTACGGTAGTTTATTACCGCAGCCGACAAACATAACGTAGACCGTATCCAAATACGGAAACACGGACTAAGAACAAGTAGCAAACGGGTCCAACATGTAGTAGTCCTGAATGAATACTATTGGCTGAGGTACAGCCAATCAGCTGTAGTCTGCAGCTCCAAGAATAGCCGGTCTCCCGAGTACGTCAGTGATGCACTGAAGGTCAAGGTGAAATTATCCGGCACAGTGGCTGTAGAGCGGATTCAGCCAACACGGTGCACTGATCTACGCTGGCTATGCACGACAAGAGATTTTGTCGTGTCATTTCCAAAATATCCCACTCTGGCCGAAAGTTTAATAGAGACAAGTGTATTTTCCTCCAGCCAACTTTGACGTTCATAGGGCATATTGTTGATGCCTCTGGCGACCTACCGTCAGACGAAAAAAATAAAAGCCGTCCTCAAACTCCTTAATCCAACCAACATAGCCGAGCTAAAGCCTTTTTACGACGAACCACCTCGTCCTATTGTTGCCAAATCTGGCCACTGTCTTAAAACTGCTAAAGAACATCATTTCGGGTAACTCAGTACGGTACAGGAGGTCTTAACAGAGAAATAAATTTCTGAAAGCGAAGTTTCTTTTGACTATGGCATCGGTTTTAGCCTATTTTACCAGGTTCCGGTTAGATGCCAATGCCTATTAATGCGAACAATTTGTTTTAGCTCTTGCACCATGTATTACCTGGGAAGACCGGTGGTAGCTAATACGCTGTCAAGGGCGCTATTTTTTGGGCTCGAGGAACACGACCACGCCGAAGCCTGACAGCTTTATGTAGACACCATCGTTGCTAAATCGCTTTCAGTAGCTCGCTTGAGAGAAGTAAGGCAGGCAACCGCTAACGGCATCGAGCTAAAAGCTGTAATTGAGCATACACTCTCACGGTGGCCTAAATCGAGCTAGGATTTAGTCGTAGACGCCTTGTAGAAGTACTTCACCATAAGAAGCCACGCTTCTGCTTCTAATGGTTGACTACTATTTGACGATACACAGACACAAAGACACGCGGACACACAGACACACACACATACACACACATACACACACACACGCACGCACACACGCATACACACACACGCGCGCGCACACACACACACACACACACACACACACATATGTATATCCCATAAAGCCTCCATGACTTTCTATCGATGCAGATCCACGACGGCCACCTATGAGTGACCAAACGCAGGGACCTACCAAGGTCGTATGTATACTAGATAGGCAGGCATTAGCCAAGACCTTACGACATCTGTCGATTCTTTTAGCTTCTGTCGAAACAACATGAGGAGACAGCGAGTGATCCACTCATCTCAACAACGTTGCCTAGTGTTCCTCAGCTGCAAGTCACGGCCGATCTCTTCGAACATGAGGCACGAAGCTTCTGAATGTAATCCGCTTTAACTCCCCATATATGGTAATCACTCCGTTATCAAAATCGGCCACGAAAGAAGTAATGGCCGAACTACAGACCATACTTGCTCGCTGGGGCATACCAGAGTCATTGGAGTCTGACAATGGCCCACAACTCTCATCTCAATAATTTGATGATTTTGCGAGACGATGCAGATTCAAGCATGTTAAGACCAGCCAATATTTTCTACAAGCGAACGAAGAAGTAGGAAGAGCTGAGTAAACAGCCAAATCTATTGTGAGGCAGCCTGTTTCGTCCCTCGTTATAATTCAGAGGTCGACACCTTATACCTCTGCATGCTTTAATCCAGCACCACTGATTATGTGACGGCAGATTAGGACGTCGTTGCCCGTGCTCTTTTGGCACGTCTAACCACGACGGCCAGCAAAGGAGACAGTGCAACTCAACGAAGACCGGTAAAAAGAGCTACAACAGCACTACCGCGATCGCCATCACTCTGCTCTTCCACTTTCACCTCTTCAAATTGGCCAAATGCACTAGTGCAGACTGATGGAGAAAACAGCTGGAGCGAAAATGTAATGGTGACGGAACAAGCGGGTGCAATTCGGTAGTTAGTCATGCGGACTGGCAATAGCAGTACTGTAGCGCCCTGCTGGCTTTGGCTGAATTTTAGCGCGAACAAGAGCTGTTCGGCGGCGGGCTAGAGCCCCTTTGTCCTGGAGCAGTGAGCCAGAGAGGAGCGTCAGTGCGGTTAGAGAGGAAGCGCTTAGGAGCAGGCCAGGAAGCTCGGAGACGAGCAGCGGCGATTCGGCCTTTAGAATTGGTCCGATACTCGCGGAAGCTGCTGATAGATGTTGGCTGGCCTGTCAACCCCCGCCTTCCCTCTTTCCAAGAAAGAAGCGTCTGGAGCCCATTCGCCATTCAAGCTGGACAGGGGGGACATTCCAGTGGCCTAGTGCCGGTATTAATTCCTCACCGTAATGGGCCATGGTGTCGGGCCCAATACCACTAAGCTCTTGCCCCATTGTCTCAGCCAAGTATTTAAGAGTCGAGCGACGCTCGCTCTGGGTCTTTTGCCTCGTGTCTTTTTGTCTTTGGTCCGGCTTCGACGCCGTCGCACTCGTTTCTCTGAAAGCGAGGGAGGAGGGCGGGCTGTCCGCCGACGATGGACGGAACAAGACGAGACAGCGCAAGGAGGATTCGGTGGAACTCCACCGAACACGGTCGTATCGCGCCCGAGCTGGCATTTTGTGTGTTCTTTCGTGTTTTGTGTTTCTTTTTTGTCGTATATGTGCGAGCTAGCACGTGGTCTCGGCATAGGGATTTGCCGGCGCGAGTTAGGCGTAGTTGACGTGTGTGGAGCTCTAGTTTACCGGGTAGGGTTTAGGCTCCGGTTCGCGCTTCAGCGTGGAGAAGTATTTCCTCCGCAGGAGTGCTTGAGTTGGCGTGTGTGGAGTATTCCTGCCGCACTGGTGGAAACCGAGTTCTAGTTCCCGGTCAGGGTTTAGACTGGTTCGGGCTCCGTCTATTTGGGTCGTTTCCCATTATACACGTAAGCAGCCCCAGTGTGGAGAAGTACTCCCTCCGCAAGAGTGCTTGAGGTGGCGTGTGTGGAGTATTCCTGCCGCACTGTTGGAAACCGAGTTCTAGTTCACCGGTCAGGGTTTAGACTCCGGTACGCGCTTCAGTGCGGAGGAGTATTTCCTCCGCAAGAGTGTTTTAAGTTGGCGTGTTTGGGGTATTCCCTCGGCACAGGCAGGAACGGATTCCTAGTTCACCGGTTAGGGTTTAGGGTCCGGGTCGCGCTTAGTGTGGAGGAGTATTCCCTCCGCAAGAGTGTTGAACGTGCGAGGAGTGTGGAGATAAAGCTGAACTAGACGCGCAGCGACTTTGTGCCCTAGCGAATAAAGTTCAGTAAAATCCTCAGTTTGTGTGTCTTGCTTCCAATTCACGCCGCGGACTCACGACCCCCTTTAGTAACAGTAAGCAGGTCAGCGCCAGAAACGCTCGTTTCGTGGCGGCCAGCTTATTGCGCGTAGGCGCGCACCGGACGGCATTAGGCGATAGGCTACGCCGCTAGGTAAGCGGCAGGTCAAGCTTACCCCGCCGAACCTTCGGCGTTACAGTACACATCGACGGAACATACGGCATGTTGGCCGAATTGACCCTGATCTATTGGTTACTGACAGTGAATCTCCGGACTCTTCCTTGCATCTGCTGAGCCCTATAACTGCAATTCATGATCAGTCTCAAAATATTGCCATTAAGACGCATCTCAAGAACGCATGAAGGTCTGGCTGAGCGTTAAAGCTGGTCCAGAGTCTGAAGCTTTCAAAATGAGACTGTTCCTTTTTAAAGGGCAGGTATGCTGGAACAGCTACTGAGGCGGAGCCAACGCAACGAGACCAATCGGAAGAAGCCACGCTCGGAGCTGCGGCCCGGTTCACTTCAGGAGCTTGTCGGATCAGATGGGCAATCAAAATGGATGTTTAACATTCTCAGAGTGGTAACGGGAGATTCCGTAGGGCAAAAAACCGAGGTAGACGGAAATTCCGACATGAAGACGGAATTGCTACCTTTTGGATGGTGCATAACCACCACCAGCAACGTACCGAAAGCTGGACAGAGAACTAACGATTAAAAATATTGTTTAACAAGAGCAAAGAAAAGGTTGAAATTATACGTAACACCGAAGGCTCAGCGGAGGAGGCGTACCCTGCCACTTACAAAGCGGCATTGCCAATTACAAAATTTGGTCCGAATTGCATGTCGTCGAGAGATAAGCATATCGTCACGAAAAAGAGCGTTTCTGGCACTAAAATGGTTGTGGGCTCGCCCCATGAATTAGAACGAGATACTTACATAAATAGGGGATTTTACAGAACTTAATTCAAAGCGCACAAAAGACTACAGGGTTGACATGCCAGCCGCTATCAACCAGCCTCATGAACCTGCTACGACGGCTTCGTCCACTAGCTAACTGCTCGAGGACAAAGATGTATTTCAGTCGAGAAGTTCCTGTTCGCCCTTCCGCCAAGCTGGGCAGTGCTACATAAATGTGGCGCAGGCGATCGCGGATAATTCTCCAAGTTTAAAAGGTTATCGAACATGAAAAAGAGACACGTTCCGGAGGTAGCAGCAACGATAGCCGAGCAGTTTTTGACTTCAGCCAGATCACAGTAACAGTGAGAATGTAAAAAGAAGGCTGCTAACAACAAACGGTCTATTGCACAATGAGCGGGTATTTCAGAGGTACATGTCATAAGCGATCGCCAAGGTTAGCGACGGCTTTATATTGCTACTAGAATAAAGAATTAGCAGCAACCATATCGGCAGTGTATGGCGACTGCTTAGCAAAATATCTGGAGAACTCGTGATGTTTTTGGCAACTACGGCGCAGATGTTAGTTTGGCGCTAGCAGATCCCCTGCGACACCACAGAGTGTTCAACAGGCGATACCTGACTCGCCCCACCTCCAGACGTCGCCGCTTTGGCGTCGTCCAGCCAACGGTCATCCACGAATCATTCCTTACCGCGCCTATAACGAGCACTAAGGCTCAATCGAGTACCGGTGTTTCGACATCCGTTGGAGACTGGCTTTATGGGATAAGCGATAAGAAATTCCAAAGAGTTTATTGGCACTGCAAAATGCAGTTATTGCAGGGCGGGTTTACCAGTGCCTCCTCGAACTCACTTTGCAGCGCGGCTGCCTCACACTGTACCCACAGCTCGATTCCGCCGCAGGATGTAGACAGAGGCTCCCTAAATTAGCCTGCGGTTTCCTGGCAACCGCTGGGGCTGGTGACTGCGGCTCAGCTGAAGATAGCCCTCCAATTTGAGAGTCGGTTCTGAGATCGGCAGCTGTCAAATAACCTTAGTGGTGAGACCAGAATTCTTAAAATTGAGGTTAAAGGAATATTTAAAATAGAAATTCGTTCAGTTCTCACGAAGCTTCCTTCTCCACTGCATCTTACTATGGATGCCAGCTACGGGTCAAAAGTCATCGGTGCCAGGCCCGCCGCCCGCATGTCGGGAGGGGGGATTAGGTACCCAGTTTTAAAATTGAAGCCTTTTGCTAATAGGAAACGTGCATCGCGAATAAGTAAGTAACTTATCAGACATAAAATTTCTTATAAAAATATCTATCCGCACCACATATACAAGAAGCCACTTCTGCAATATACCTATAACCTGTTAATGGACCTGCAGTACCCGGTCGCGCCGTACCATTATGCGCCGCAATGCAAAAAACGAAAGCTGATGGGTGAAGGCCGCTTCAGTCCAAAAAACTGGACGGGGTTCCGGAAACGGCCTTCGCCTGCTTCCGTGATCTGTGCTCGCGTTGAACAGTTGTTTCAGCTTCATCAACCTGTTCTATCCGCCGTTTCTTTCTTGGGTGAGCTATGTTGATAAAGTATTCATGCATAAAGTGTTTCATTTGCCTAGGTTAACATCTCAGAAGTGGCTTTGTAGACTTGCCTTCACCGCATGGTCGCGTGCTCGGAGGCCTCTGGCCTAGTGGTGACGATTTTGCCGAGGCAAGAGTGGCAACAACAGTTCATTCTTTTTTCCAATCCCAGCACTTGACCTCCGCGTTGCAGCTTGTAGAATGAGATGAGGCATTGCCTTGCATATCTTCAAAGCGTTGTGCGATAATGTGGACACCACGCAGGCAACTAATAATGCATCTCAAAATGGGTTACAATGGTTTTTCTCTCTTGGCCTGGCTTGGGATTCAAGACATCTGAAATGTGTGTGGAACGCAGCAGTTAAATTCGTATTTTTCTTGTGCGGTTACTGGACTTGGCCATATAGCTTTACTACTGATGAGAGTCAGTGATAGAGAGAGGGAGAGAGAGAGAGAGAGAGAGAGAGAGAGAGAGAGAGAGAGAGAGAGAGAGAGAGAGAGAGAGAGAGAGAGCTAATTTGTAAGCGAGAGTGAGAAAGTGGAAAGAATGAGAGAGGGAGAGATAGTAAGATAAGCCCTTTGTCTAGCACACTTATAAAGCCCAATCTTTTTGTTGGGACATTGCGTATGCTGTAGAGGAATATATCAATTGGTTGACCTCTGGGTCTTAAAGCAGGGTAAAGTGATACGCCTGTAGAAGCAAGGGCAGGTTTTATTAATATGCTAACCTATGCCTGCGAAAAAAGTAAGGGGAATTGTATTGTATACTCTGCTTCTTTCAAAATCTTTCCGGCACGTTGTTGCTGGCAAGAACGCCTTTTCTTTCCAGCTTCTGCTGGATCTTAATTATTATACATGAGAGCCCCCAACTGGGTACCCATACCCATGGGTACTGGGTGGGTGTGGATGGCATCTGTTATCTTATGGGTATGGTTACCCAGTTAAGGGCTCTGGTATACTTTCACCGAATGCACTAGCTTGTGAATTTAGAGTCTACTATTAATTTAAAGCCATTAAGCAAAAGTGGTACACACAAAGCACAAAACTGCAAATGTAAAACTCACAGAACACATATTTGCCAGCTTTGTAATACGTCAACTCAGCAGGTTCAAGAGAAAGCTGGGAAGTGGCAGTCTACTATCTGAGAAACAGCAAAGGAATTAGTGCAGAGAGAGAGAGAGAGAGAGAGAGAGAGAGAGAGAGAGAGAGAGAGAGAGAGAGAGAGAGACAGACAGACAGACAGACAGAAACAGAGACTCGTACAAACCTCAAATCCTTTGGAGACCGTGCATTTAGTTCGTATGCTCCCAAAGCCTGGAACTCCCTCCCGACTTGCGTCAAAACATCCCCTGACTTGACCATATTTAAAAAGAACTTAACAAACCCTACATAGTACAGCATTTAGTGGGTCCCTGTGATTCGTCCTTCATATGCTTATGCGTGCTGACACTGTGCATGCTGCCACTAACCACATTTGCATGCTGACCCTGTGCATGTCACCCCTAACCATATTATTCATGTTAATCAAGCATGATATTACTCACCATTCAATCATGCATCCCTTTGCAGCAAATGTAAATCGCCTAGAAAGAGATTCAGTTTTCTGAGGGCGCTTTATCAAGTGCATTATTATTATTATTATTATTACAGAGGGAGATAGAGAGAGAGAGAGAGAGAGAGAGACAGAGAGATAGACCTCTGGTGGCAGGAATGCTATGGTCATCTATTGAGAAACCCGTTGAAGTTCATTATCATGTGAAGTCTAGCATTTCAATGTTCAATTTTAACTTTAAGAGTGCATTTTGCCGCTGCCTATGCAAATTAACGTAAAATATTACCCTTCTTTTGACACTCATTGCTTTACCATCGTTGTATGACTGTAAATATTCAATCAAGGAATGTATGTAGAGGAATGTATGTGAGGTAGGTGACTGTGCTGGACTTCCTAATTTAACAGACTAACTAACTAGCAAAAATGCTGAGGTGACACACCCGAAAACTTGAAGCTAGGTCACCAGTTTTACTTTCAATGAGCAGAGACTAGTGCCTGATGTGAAGGGTCGAGGTTTTGCTGGCCAGGTTAGAGGAATTAGCGGGACTGTCTACTTCTTGGCTGTAGATATGGGACTTCTGCGGCAGCTGACCAATCAGTTACAGACTTGATAAATATCATGGATGCTGCGTCCATAGACCTAAAAGTGGGACGTAATAGCTCTTAGTTCATAAATTTATTGATGCTGATCCTATCCATGTCACCCCTAATCATGTTATTCATGTTTTTTTATCAAGCATGATACCACTCACCACTCGATGGTGTTTCCTTTGCAACAAATGTCAAGCGCCCAGAGAGATAGAGTTCTCTAAGGGTGCTTAATCAAGTGCACTATTATTATTATTGATAAAGAACGATGCCTCTCCGAGGATGGTGGCTGAATTTTCAATGACTAGTATATAACAATATTATAAGCATATGTAGGCATATAGAATAGCAATATATAAGCATATTGAAGTGCATATAGGTGATTGCAGCAACGTTTCCATGGATATCAGGTTCTCAATTTCCATTTGCTGCCAAACAGGAAATTTTAATAATAATAATAATAATAATATTTCACTTGATAAAGCGCCCTCAGAGAACTTAATCTCTTTCTAGGCGCTTTACATTTGCTGCAAAGTGATATGCAATAGAATAGTAAGTAAAATCATGCTTGAAAAACAAACAAAATGAATAATATGGTTAGGGGTTACATGCACAGGGTCAGCATGCAAAATTTAAGGCTTAGCATTTAAGGCTTCCACACTTCAAAATAATAATAATAATACATTTGTATAGCACCATCAGGGAACTGAATATAATTCAATGCATTTTACAGATGCTGTATGGAAAGCATTACTAAATGATTGGTGGTAATATCAGCAAGCAGCAGGCGCAGTTTGAGCACACATGCACACGAAGGACAAATCACAATGATCCACTACATTCTATAATAATCAGGTGTATTTAAAGCTTTTTTGATGTTTCCATGTCAGAGAACGTTGTGACATGCATCGATAGTGAGTTTCATGCTTTGGGAGCATACGAACTAAAGGCAGGCATGGTCTCCAAAGGTTTTGAGGTTTGCATGAAGTATGGCTAAACGATTTGAGACCGAGCAACGGGTTGTTCGATTCTTGGCCAGGGGGAGTAATCTTGAATGCTCCTGCTTGCCACGACGTGGGTCTTGAATGGCTTAGAGGAATCAGCATTACCCTTGGAGCTGCTTTCTGATGGAGTGCTGCTGCTGCTTGGTGCTACTTGGAGCCGTAGATTGTGTTGCTCATGGTTGTTTGCCAGAGTAACACTTGCGTCTATTCTATGCCTACCGGTTGTCGCAAGAATGACTAAATTCGATTAAGCTGGCCGAATGTGTGCCCGCGGGTGCACTTGTGAGCTGATGCCACTTGCTTTTGCTTTCAGCTACTGCTCGGTGTTCTGCACTGCTTCTGTGCAGCATCTGCCCGTCAGACAGGCAGCTGCTGTCCGAGGTAGCCGGTCTGATCAGGCTGCAGGCCCGGCCGAGGTGAGGAATGCTGCAGCTATAGTCGGACCGAAATTTAATGTATCTCCATCTATAACTCCTCAAAGCCACGAAGACTATGTGGGTATTAGGCAGGAGGGTTTTGCATAGTGCACACACCCTAAGCAACAGACTTCATCTCACGCACCAAAGAGAAAGTGAGAAGCATAACTGAGTCAGGAGGGCAGTTGATATTGTGAGTAGCATGGAGTTGGCATTTTAGGGTAGCTGGAAAGGAAGTGCCATAGTCGGCAGCCGGAGAGTAGTTGTCATTGCACAATAATCGTTCTGAGCTCCTTAGTTCTGTCTTGGCTTGATTATTGTAATTCCCTTTTGGCTGGGCTACTAAAGAAAGCAACTAGGCCACTGCAGCTGACTATGAATATGGCTGCAAGGCTAGTCTTCAAGTCCCAGAGGTTTGAGCACGTGTCTCCTTTGCTAAAAGAGCTAGGATGGATGCCGGTTGAGCAACGGATACAGAGCCAAGTTCTCACGCTGACCCACCATGCTTGCCGCGGCTTGGCTCCTTCGTAACTAGCAGAACTGCTGCACCAGTTTCAGCCTGTTCGCGCCCCAGGTCCTGTGTTGAAAATAAATTAGCTGTTCCATTCCTCCGCTTGAAGACCGTTGGCGACTGAGGCTTTAGCTCTGCAGGTCCTGGACTGTAGAGCTTGCTTCCACAATTCTTAAGCAAAGACAACTACTCTACTGCTGCGGACTATGGCTCGTCCTTTTCAGCGGTTCTGAGCTGCTACTTGCATGCTACTCACTACCTCAGCTGCTCTCCTGAATCTGCTATGCTTCGCACTTTCTCTTAGTTGCGTGAGACGAAGTCTGTTGGCTACAGAATGCGTGCTGAAAGCTGCTTAGGTTGTGAGTGTGCTATACAAAACTCTCCTGCGTTACCCCCACATGGTCTTTATGACTTTGTGCAGTTACAGAAGGAGATACATTACATTAAATCGTGGGAGTGAATTCCCCAGTCATATAACGAACGGCCTGCAGTAGCAGAGAATGGTTTACTCGGGCCGAAAAGAGTACCAGACCTTCTATGGCCTCGATGGGACGCCGATATTGAGATATGAAAAGTATAGCGGCGGAGAGCACTGTAACCTTGGCTTGTGATGCTAGAGAAGACTGTAGCAAGGCTAAAGATTGCGATGCAGTTAAAGCATGATGAGCCAGTCTGGGCGATAATGCAATAAACCGTCGGGGTGCCCAACCGGCCGACATAAAGCACTTCGGCTCTCGTTGGTAATGGATGAGGAGGCCGATCTTGAGACCAAGTGGTTTCGGCTGGAGCAAGAGCAGCTCGCTATTGCCGAGACGGTAGCTGGTGAGAGCAACGTCTCTTTGTGGGAGATCACGCACGAGAGCGGCGTCTCGGCGGTGAAGCGGAGCAGCAAGAGCATCTTAGCGGCGTAGGGCACCCACACGAGTGTCTCGGTGCAGAGCGCAGAGGAACACAATGGCGAGATCGACTCGTCGGAGTGGAGCCCCAAGAACGACGAAGCCATATTGATGAGCAGGAGTGGTTTTCGCTGGGCCGGATCGGTCACTGACTGGAGCCCATGGAGCCGGCACTGTTGTTACCTGCTGGAGCCGCCTGACAGTGGATACTGTCAGGCGGCCAAAGACTTTCGAGGTGTTGCGGTCACTAGTCGGCGCCCCAGCTAAGCCGGTCGGAATTCTTTAATGTCAAAATTAGACACCTAATCGAACCCAAACGACGTACTGCATAACATGGCAACAACTTATGCTCTGGGGTCACCGCCTGAGCAGGCAGTAAAGGAGAGCGAGGGAACCGATGGCAAGCCGAGCTGCTAATGGCACGCAGGCGCCTCTACGAGTGGCATCGCCTAGCTGGGCTAGATGCTGGCCGAGCGCTTGATGCTTGCCGAGCTAGCTTCAGTTTCTTTCGCCTGGCACAGTGGACCTGGCGAGGAGTGCTTCGTGCCCACCGCCGGAGCCTCGTTAGCCGACCACAATTTCCAGGGTGTCAAATTTCTATCTTCCTAATTACTTTTTGCATAGCTCTGGCAATACTGAATCGCAGTTTTCTAGCCTCGACAACTGGTGGTAAGCAGAAAAGCCATTGAAACTGTATAGTTGCTCATGAATATTGCCACAAGGCTAGTTGCTAAAGTCCAAGGAATTCACTCATTCGTCTTCTTTTGCTAGCTAGAGGACACCCTCACAACTGGAAAGTCGTGAGGGCCGCCCCCTTCCCAGCCAGGCTGGTGGACTAGGACATCTACTTTCTATGGGGTGGAGGAAGGGATGTTGTGAGGGCCTGCTGCTTCTGCCTTTTTCATTAGCACAGCCTCTAGCCACTAATGTATGCCCCACCGTGTAGGTCCAGCCACTAATGTATACCCCACCTGCAGCAAGTGGTTGGGCAGTTGACTGGGCTCTGCAGCCGGTCTATGATGTGTGATGTTGCTCACCACAGCTCACTCCCCCATATGTGGTGAGTCAGCCAGCTTGCACGTAGGCACTTGTGTGAGAGAAAATAAACTGGGAGTCTCGTTTACCGCTTACGTCCAGCATCGTGTCTCATCGAGACTCAACTATAACTACTACCGCCGCCGGAGCCACTGTTTTATAACACCTGGGTCATGAAAGTGCTCAAATCTTACCTTCAGCCCTTTTATGTTTTCGACCTTGTTATAAGTGAAGTGATCGCCTAGCTTTGACAGCTCTAAGCTCACGAGGCTTCATATTCAGCCTCTTCTTGTTGTAGATTGGTACTTGTTGCTTGTTTTTCTCGTTGTTGTCTGCAATAGGTACACTATTATTCTGCTAGCTCTACTCTCTTCTTTCCAGTTCATTGTAGTGAAAACTTCCGACTTAATCACGATCGTTAGAGTAAACCACAGCCCGGTGAAGAATCACGGGCAGATTCTATTTATGCACATGTCCATTGCTTATCAAAGGAAGGTTCAGGACGACTTTTGGTCTGCCTGTCTGCCTGTCTGTCTGTCTGTCTGTCTGTCTGTCTGTCTGTCTGTCTGTCTGTCTGTCTGTCTGTCTGTCTGTCTGTCTGTCTGTCTCTCTCTCTCTCTCTCTCTCTCTCTCTCTCTCTCTCTCTCTCTCTCTCTCTCTCTCTCTCTCTCTCTCTAGCAGCTTTCCAGTGCCCCAACTCAGCTAGTCCAAGTTGAAGCTAGAAAGCGGCAGTCACCAATTCGGGCGACAGCATAGGGGTTTCGTAGTGCAAGGGGCACAGGCTGCTGAAGTGCCGTTGCCACTCTTTCAAAACCTGTCAAAGTTCATAGTTATGTGAAGTTTTTGCATTTTATTGTTCAGTTTCAACTTTGAGAATGCATGCTGCACCTGCACATGTAAATTATAAAATTATCTCCTTTTTGACACTCATTTGTGTGCCATTATAGTAATACTAGAAATATATCACGAAGAACTCAAGTGTAAGCACGGAGTCAATGACTGTGACAGACATAGCATTTACGAATAAAGAAACATAACTTCTTTTGACCTGCACTGGCTACCAGTCAAGAAACCAATCGACTTCAAAGTTTCGTCACTCACTTTTAGGTCACTTCATTCTTTGGCTCCAGCCTATCTATCAGATCTACTCCCTCACCAGGCCAAGCATAGTACCACCCGCTTTTCGGAATTGAACAGTTAACCAATACCTCATACACACCTCAAATCCTTTGGAGACCGTGCATTTATTTTGTATGCTCCCAAATCCTGGAGCTCACTTCCGACTTCCGTCACGACATCCCCTAATTTGACCACATTTAAAAAGAAGTTGAAAATGCACCTATTTAGGACGGCATTTAGTGCGGGTCCCTGTTATTCGTCCTTTTGCGCTTATGGGTGCTGACACTGTGCATGCTGCCACTAACCACACTTGCATGCTGACCCTGTACATGTCACCCCTAACCATGTTATTCATGTTGTTTATCAAGCATGATATTACTCACCATTCAATCGCGGTTCCCTTTGCAGCAAATGTAAAGTGCCTAGAGAGAGATTGAGTTCTCTGAGGGCGCTTTATCAAGTGTATTATTATTATTATTAGCTTAATGCATAGGTCGATTATATACCTGATGAATATTTCTCCCAAACCACTGCCTATAAACACATCTCCTACGCCCCCTAATGCTAAGTAGCACCACCGGAAGCTCAGTGCGCAAGTGCGGCCACCCCGGTCCCTTCTTTCCAGGTTCCGACATTTTGAGGTATGCCGGTACTTGCGCTGCTTTCACTCTTCTATTGCTTCTTATGTCTCTCATAAATAAGTTCAGTCAGGTAACTTTTTTAAAATGCTTAAAGTTTTAACTCTGTGGACATTGTTAGGATACTCGCTCTTCGGAGTTCGCGCATTTGTGAGCCGGCCGCGAAGCACGCAGCCCTTCAGCCGCGTATTCGGCCGTGCCTCCTTTGCCTACCAGTTGGCCTGCCTTCTTCGCATGTCACTACCTAGAATTGCCTGGCCATATCTGGCACGAACATCATGCTACTGCGATCTACCGAAATGTGCTCTGACTTAACATTCAGGTTGACCCGGCCAATGCTCGAGCACTGATTGCCTTGCACAGCACTGTATCAAGCTTGCATCGGTAGAGCTTCATTGCATTCCACTCTCATGCTCTCGAGAAAACTGGATTTGTGATATAATCTTTTGTTTGACATTTACAATTTTACTTTGAAACTCAAGAGCAGGCTTCATTATAGCAGCAAGCTTCACTGTAAGAGCAAGTTTATACGATTATATATATATATATATATACATACATACATACATACATACATACATACATACATACATACATACATACATATATACATACATATATATATATATCTTTCACTGAGAGATTGGCTCAGGCTGCTCGAGCATTTCAACAGTATCTCTGCTTTTACTCCGCAGGTCCTTTGTGTCTGAGGGTTTCCTCGGCAGATCGTGCATGCTTACAACCCGGACATGACACCTGAATGTCGTATTGTCGTCTCTCCATGCTGGAATTGCTCTCCTTTGACTGCTACCTGTTCGACTAGCTCCCTGCTGTACATTAGCTGTGTTCGCATGGGCTGCTTCGTGCGCTGTTCCTCAGTCGGCTGCCATTGCTGAGACCGGGCTCAGGGCTGCAGCAGACTGCTGTGGCGAGCGATGCCGAATGACTGCGAGAGCACCTCGCTGAAGAAAGCTGTCCTAGCTTCAACAAATCATTGTCGAATAACAGAAGCACAATCATCCAAAAATGCTGCCGTTGATCATCAACCATCTCCTCAACCGCTCCCAGACTAGCACCTTACCTAGAGACCTTTGTGGCTGTCTGGCAGATTACTCTTCTAGCTTCTTTGGCAGCAAGATAGCTACTATCAGAGAGTTTGCCCCGTAGATAGTAGCTTTGCCACTGGTCTCCTCTTCCTCGGTAACTTCTCCACAGGACTCCTCTCGCTCAATTCCTTCCAGCACCTCAATATCTGCATTAAAGCTTGCCACTAGTGATCTCATCTAGAAGTTCATTTCTTAGTTCAACAGTACTAATAGTCCACTAGACCATACTCCCACTGTCCTACTTGTTTGATGCATGGATCTGCTGTTGTCAATGCACAACTAGCATAATAAATATGTCCTTGGCCCCAGGTCTTGTTGTCCCTGAACCTTTCAAAAAACTGTTGTTTGGCCACTCATTAAGAAAGACACCAGACCAGAGAGCTTTAGCAACTTCTTCCATCAGCCTCCCTACTGCTGTTGTTATCGAAGACCCTCGAACGAATAGTGGCAGACCAGCTAAACTTGTACATTGAAACTTACAGCCTAGCAAGTAATTTCCAGGCTGGTCTTAGAGCTAATTACTTAACTGAGTCAGCTTGCTTTAGGTGTATAGCATCTGTCTCAGGAATGCAGTCTTGGAGCCTCTTTGCTTGCTTTGCTGGATCTTTCGGCAGGGTTTTATACTATTGATCACTAAATCCTTCTCGAACAGCTGCCAACTCGCATGGGCATCACTGGCACTGTTCTGCAACGGTTTAGGTCTTATCGTATTTCCAAGACCCTAGTGAATTGATGTCAACAGACAGCAATCATTTGAAGAGCCTCTAAAGGATCAACTACCTCTGGGTTGTATGTTTCGTTAACTTCTTTTCAAATTTATACTCTTCGTGCAGCTTATGTAATCGCTTGCATTTTTGTTAAGACGACTCCCAACTGTACCTTTGCTGTAATCTCTCTAGCCTTCCAGCATGTCAAGCTCTCTCAACTCCTTTGCTGCATGTATTGCTGTCCTCTGAACTTGGATGGCAGCAAACCTTCTCACATTGAATGACGAAACTAACTTACTGATTATCGGTAAACCTAGTTACTTAGACATTAGAAATCATATGCCCTAAAATGGGCTCTGACAGAATATCTCGTTTAGGCATCTGCACAAAATCCAAATGACTTGCTCCGAACTGACATTTCCCTAGACGATTACATCAGGTTCGCTGTCAAGTTTGCCTACTTTCAGCTACATAACTTGACAAAAAATCGGTCCTGCTAAAACAGAGAAACCACATCCAAGTTGGTCCATGCTTTTGCAACATCCCGTCATGACTTCTAACTCACTACTTGCAAGTCTTCTTACTTTACAACCGGGTGCTTCAGTTGGTGCAAAATTCTGCAGCCAGGCTTGTCTGTCGTGAGTGCATAGTTACCTCGTTACACCACTTGTCGATATCGTGCACTGAATCCCTATTATGCAGCACATCGACTTCAAGGTTTTGTCACTCACTTTTAAGTCCCTTTGTTCTCTTGTTCCAGCCTACCTATCCAAACTACTTCTTAATCAGGCCTGGCATCATACCATCCAATTCTTCTGATTCAAGTCGTTAAGCCATGCCTTGAACCAACCTCAAATCTTTTGGAGACCATACCTCCAGATCGTATGCTCCCAAAGCCCGGATCTCACTCCCGACTGACGTCTCGATATCTCCCGACTTGACATTTAAAAAGAAGCTAAAAATGCGCCTGGTCCACACAGCAATCCCTTAGTTCTTGTGAATTGTTCTTTTCTGTTCTTATGACTGGTGATAGTGTGCATTTTATCACTAACCATATTGACATGCATCCTTTACCGCCCGTGTAAAGTGCGTAGAAAGAGATTGAATTCTCTGAGAGTGATATTCAATTTAATTAAAAACATTATTCTTTTTATTACTGCATGTTATTTGACAGCTGCCTGTCGTGGCAGATAAAGGATTGACAAGGAATGCTAAGCATGCATCTATATTTCGAGTTGCACGGTGTGCTCGGTTAGCCTTTTAGCTCGCCCTTATTTTGCAAACAAAAGATATCTCTTAGCAGTTTTTAATCTCTAGCCTCGAATGCTTGCCAATGTTTGCATTTACTCGACTTGCATTACGTGCTTCCGCTGTTGATAGGGAGAGGTAGGGAGGTGGTTGGAGGTTCGGCAGGCACTTCACACTGACCGATAAAAAAATACTCACTGATTTAGCAGCCTCTTTTTGTATAGTGACAGAAGAGCCTTTACGGCTGTCACCACTGCTTGCAGTAGCGATAAAGGATCGCCCACCGCAGGATTTGAACCCACGACCTCGGGCCGAAGTCGTGAAAAGCAACCGCCTTACCTAGTGAGCCATTACGGTGCCAGTGTTCTTTCGTGAAGAGCAGTGCGCTTATCAGGTTGAATGGCAAATTTGAGCAAACTGTTAGTCTGTCATGGCGACCAAATTGTTCTTTGCCTTATGAGCTTGAAGTTCCGAGGTTGGTGTCAGTTGCTTTCATGTTTCTCGAGTGTGCATGTATGCCGGTGTTCGTGTTCGTGGTGTATGTGGCACTTCGTCGATGGCCATGCAGCAGTTGGTTTCGCTGTACTTGTTTTTAGTTTCACGTCTGTTTGAACTCGGCTTCGGGAATGGCAGACCCAGCCGAGCTAGACAATGTGAAGAAGCTGGTGAGGAGCATACTAATTAGCTGCAAGGATGGTGTCCCTGTGGACGAGCTGGCATGTACGTACACTCACATCCGGATATAGGCCGCTCTCACTCGCTTGCCGTGCTGTCTCCCCGCTGGCTGGTGCCTCTTGTATTTTAGGAAAAAAAGAATACTACTCATCGGGTTACATGTATCGGCAAGCATTACTTAGGCCGTTGGCTGCATGTGCCTCGACCGGGCACTATTCGTGTTATCATTTTTTGGTGTCTTACCATGCTGTCATGAGATCGAACATTTTGCACGTGCTGCAGTCTAGTGGCTGTGGGTTGCAATGCTCTGGTTGTGCATCCACGGATGGATTTAGTTAAAGTCATTTCTTTGGGGATGTGGTTGAATGTTGGCACTAAAAAGTGTGGCACACGTTGGCCCCTACCTCTCTATGCTTCCGAGTTTGACTATTTCTTTGCTAATTTCATTCGGAATGTAGTATGGATGTAGCACCAAGCTGAACGAGGTGCCAACTGTGGCAACGAAAGATCACAAATCAGCCATATTATGACCGATAATCACCATTCGCAGTTCCTGAATTAAAACTTGTCGGAACAGACTGTCCGATTAACTACTGCTGCCGTGGTGGCATAAAAGCAGAAGCTGTGTAATGGGTAGTAATTTGGGCTCCAGGAGTTGGTGCCATGGCATTTGAGCCGAGCTGTGCTCAAGGCAACTGAGTCATACGAGAGAGTTAGTGCACGTCAAGTCCGCTGCTGAGCACCTGTAACCCTCCTTCACCGTCGAATGGACTTTTATGGGCTGCTAATATTAACTTATTTTGTTGAGATGTCAGCGCCCTTCGTCGAAGCAGGGCAGAACTGCCGAATAATGCTGCCCTACTGCAGCTAGCTAGCTGCGCCCTGAACTCGGCTGCCCGGTGGTGCCTAAACCGCCGGGGTGTTCACAGCTCTACCCCCCCCCCCCCCGTCGCGCTAGACGTGCCTTTTATTGGAGCTTATGGTAGGGTGGTACCCCTGGGCTGAGGCCGTGACAGAGTAGCAGCGGTAGCGGCAGTGCACTTGCGGCTCACGTGCAGTGCAGCCCACAAGAAAGTTCTTAGTGGCAGAGAGAGAGAGAGAGAGAGAGAGAGAGAGAGAGAGAGAGAGAGAGAGAGAGAGAGAGAGAGAGAGAGAGAGAGAGAGAGAGAGAGAGAGAGAGAGAGAGAGAGAGAGAGCACTTAGCTGATAGTTCTTACTTTTAGTCGTATCGATACACGCTGTTACGCTTTGGAGTTGTGAAGTCTCACTTGGGCATGCACTGCTAGTATGCATCGATTTGGCATCTAGAAAATCCAAGAGCTGCCCTGATGTTCGTGTGGCCTTGTACTTTGCAATAAAGTACTTTTTAAAGTACTTTGCAATTCATTTACGCAAAACGCGCTGCAGGAATACTTTGAAATTTAGTAGATGCGCTTTAGATATTGATTCGAGGTAATAGAAATGCAGGCGGGCGGAGCCAATGGACGAGAGTTATTGCCCTGGACATGGCCCTCTAAAGGAGGGCCCGAGACTTGGGTAGCCCCCTGTATCCTGCCGGATATTGCTGCAATGGTCACCAATGACGAAATTATGTCGTACCTATTTCCAGTCGATGAACAACCGCCGAGTGCCGAGTAGAATGAGTAATACGATTGTGTGCTGTAACTGTTCATCAATTGCTGGTCTTTCCTGTGCATGGGAATATATCCTCTGAGCTCTGCCCCTGAATGCAGCCGATATTCAGCTCTGACATCGTAGATGCAGTACGAATGGGGCATGGACAGGAACTTTGCCGGAACTTGGCCGCCCATTCGATTTAAAATCCACAAAACCACGAAAATCTGCACACACACACACACACACACACGCACACACTCTAAACACAGCGCTTTAATATGCAATTGTCATTTGTACTTCAGGCTCCTGATTTTCTGTGAATCGCAGTGGATCACAGTTAGTTGTGGGACATGCTTGCAGCAGCATCGTGGACCATCGTGGACCCTTTATCTTGTGGCTGTCATGGGCGAACCCTGGTGGCCTGTTGTTTTCCTGCATGCAATGTGCTCATTTGTTCATTTTTACCGTAGTCACTATATAGGAAGTCTCTAATAATTAACTGTGCTTATGTTGTATTGCAGCTGACTACTTAAGCATATGCAGCGAGCCATTGCCTTTCAAGAAACTCAAGTTTTCCTCTGTCAGCGAGCTAATGGATGCAATAGATGTCGCCTTTGTCAAACGGTATGTTGTTAACAGTCGGCTGGGTGTGCTTGGGCCTGCGACTTCACTTCTCGTGTGCTCTACCGACGTCTACCGACGGTGGCAGCATCCGTGTAGCTGCACTCAAGCTCTTGTGCTCTGCATGACCTGCTCTTACCACAAGTATCCCCGTGGTTTGCATCAAGCCCACTGATTGCTTCACAAGTGCTATTAAAACATTTTGTTTCCTGGTTGTGCTCAGGTGCCATTAATTTAGGGGTACCCAGGTGCAAACCAGTAGCAGCAAACGACTAGTTGTCTGCCGTGCAGCCCAATCTTGGTCTGTATTTGTTTTTAATAAAATATAGTTAGTTCACTTGTATACCATTCTTAAGGAACTTAATCACTGTTCAGGTGCTTTGGGTGTGCTGAAGGGCTCGAGCCCACGACCTTAGTCGGTGAAGGCAAGCCAAGTGTAAATCAGAGTTTGGCATGCTTAATGCTTAAAATCGGCTCTGCCAGCATATCTCCCATTGCATCTTTGCGAAATTTAGGCGTCCTGTTCTAAAGTGAGCTCGCCTAAAGGATCACATCAGCTCCTACAGTTAAGTCTGCCTGCTTTCTGATACATAGCATTGCTAATTCGGGTTTGCTTAGGCAGGGATGCTTACTACATCCGAATCGGTCCATGCATTTGTAATATACCAGCAACGTTGTAGTTGCAGCACCATAGCATGGCGCTTGTTTGCTGTCAGCAAAGCATATATCGTCATGCCACACATCTAATCACGCATGTATTTGTTATTGGGGGGCCCGAACGTGTCTTCCTACTAGGTTGTGCCAGGCCATGTTCTGTGTTCGGTTGCTGGTGGTGCGTCAAGCAGGGCAATCCGTCTTGTCCGGTGGCCGCTGCAAGTAGCGAACAGGCAAACAAAATGCCATATCACTGGCGTGAGAGCATTAAACCCTAGCAATTGATTTTACGCGGTCCGATTTTGCAAGTGAGTGTTGATTGGTTCAAAAGTTTGAGAGGAGTCGACACAAAGCAGCCCCGAAATAAACCTGCATGTGCATCCACACATGTGAAGACGCCGCAGATTCTACTTGCGCACACACACACACGCACACACACGCACACACACGCACACACACGCGCACACACACACACACACACACACACACACACACACACACACACACACACACTATGCACTTGTGCCTCCCTGGCCGTGCTGAAATACTACATACTAAAATCGTCAGTGTTGTGATGTATTCCTTTTTTCTCTCACTTGCTGCTGCAACTGCAGATTGCTTCTGATCGGCTTGTCCCTTTGTCGACAACGCGTTTGGCCGTATTTGTCATGCAAAATTTTGTTAATTTCTTTAGCTCACTTCTTGTCATGTGCGTTTATTCAGCTCTGTCTCTGTCTGTCTCTCTCTCTGTCTCTGTCTCTCTGTCTCTGTCTCTGTCTGTCTGTCTGTCTGTCTGTCTGTCTGTCTGTCTGTCTGTCTGTCTCTCTCTCTCTCTCTCTCTCTCTCTCTCTCTCTCTGTGTGTTTCTCTCTCTGTCTCTATCTCTCTGTTTCTGTTTGTCTCTCTGTCTTTATCTCCCTGTGTGTGTCTCTCTCTCGGTTGGGATTGTGTCTGCTAGCCACCGGTAGATACGGTTAGCACTAGCTGTCTCACCGAATCGTATCGATCCTTCCTTTTTTGTCAGTACGGCTTCTTAATACTTGTGGTGATGCTTTCGATCTGCCTTAGAGATTCGCAAGGGGTGCTTCGTTACCATGCCAAGGCCGATGAGACGACGGAGCACATTTTAAAACTGGTCAAAAGCCAGAAGAGCACCCGAAAGCCAGCCAAGGTGAGTTGCTAGCGGCTCTTGCCGCGGACATGTCCCACAGGAGCTGTCCAAACGCTGCAAGGTGCTCGCGACTCACATTCATCTTTCCTTGTGGCTGGCATCAGTTGATCGCTTTGCATGTGCATGTGCGTGGCAGTCGGTGCTATATGATGCTAGAGCTGCATCGTATGGATGACGTGGCGTTGCATGAACTTCACTTGTGCGATGCGCTCATTGTACCATCATTGGTTGGTTAAGCATTCACGACATCCACCAATGCCTGTGAGCATGCTCGGAGTTTAGTGGTAGCCCAGTACTCCCATCTGCCGGACTGCGGCGTTAGCTCTTTTTTTAAGATGGCCCTCGAGGTGGCTGTGCACTCACGTGTTTTTTTTGCACCAACCGTGTAGATGGTTGCTGCTTTGTACTCGGTTGTTGATTTCAAATGCTACGGCATGCTGGAACCGTCTAGAACAGCAGCACCCCTTCTCTGCCTCACCTTTCCTCTTGTCTCAGTATAGTAAATAATAAATAAGTAGTTCATTTGTATAGCGCCCTAAGAGAACTTATTCTCTATTCAGGCGCTTAGCATATGCCACTGGGCTCGAGCCCAGGACTTCGTCCATCGAATACATTTACTTTGACCTCGGTCGAGGCCAAAACCAAACCACTAGGCCAAACCAGTGCTTAATAATAATAATAATAATAAAAATACACTTGATAAAGTGCCCTCAGATAACGCAATCTCTTTCTAGGCGCTTTACATTTGCTGCAAAGGAAACACGATCGAATGGTGAGTGGTATCATACTTGATAAACAACATGAATAATATGGTTAGGGGTGACATGCACAGGGTCAGCATGCAAATGTGGCTAGTGGCAGCATGCAACAGTGTCAGCATCCATAAGCAAACAAAGGACGAAACACAGGGACCCACTAAATGCTGTCATAAGTAGGTTAGTTTTTAATTTCTTTTTAAATGTGGTCAAGCCAGAGGATGTCGTGACAGAAGTTGTAGTGAGTTCCATGCTTTGGGGGCATACGAATTAAAGGCACGGTCTCCTAAGGATTTGAGGTTTCCAGGAGGTATAGGTAAACGAGTAGATTCCGAAAAGCGGTTGGTATGCTGCTTAGCCTGGTATGAGGAGTAGTTCTGACTAGTAGGCAGGAGCAAAAGAACGAAGGGACCTAAATGTGAGCGACAAGACCTTGAAGTCGATCCCTTGCTTGACTGGTAGCCAGTGCAGGTCGGCAAGAAGTGGTGCGATGTGGCAACTGCAACGCTCACAGTGGACAAGCCTAGTAGCAGAGTTTTGCACCAGCAGTAAGCGCCTCATTGCACATGCTGGTAGATCGTGCTTCCATTAGTTAATCAATTGACATTCTCCCCTACACTCCCTCCCACCGGTGGCTCGACAGCTGTCAGGCCACCTACCCTACCACACACGGATGTGTAAGGAGTCAATGCATGGTCTTGTCAAGCACCAGCCTTTGTCCTACTTGCCAACCGAGTGCCGTCGCTCTAGGAAGTACACTGTAGAGGCAGGGTCCTTAGCCAGAGTTTTGAGCCCCACTTAGAACGAAGAAGATCCTGCCCACACTTCTGCAGTGAGCCACACATGGTCACAGCTCGGCGAGATTAAGTAAGGTGCATCAGAGTTCGACCTGCCGAGCAACCTCAACCAGCGGGTAGTGTGCCGTTAGCAATGCAGAGCGTGGGCAGCTGCTGGCAGCGTGCAGCACAACGCGCTGGAGACTGGGCACCGGCCGAATCCAGCTGCCGCCTGCACGTTCCGCAGTCCGAATAGGTCCAAACTCTCAGTCCTGTAAGTTTGCTGTGGTGCAAATCCTGGTGTCAAGCTTGGCATAGACCGGAACTGTATTGCTTACTTTAAAGTTTTTGGAAGTTTAAAGCAAATTAAGGTGGTGGAAACAAAGTACCCTTGCAGATGACTAGTGGCCACATCCCTGCCAAGAACGTCCACTTACAATTAGCATCACTCGCGCACGGCCGTGCCAGAAGTGGGGCGACTCGGAGCTGGTGCAGAGAATAATCACTTACACTCCCCCTTTGAAGGGTAATAGCACTGATGTTTTTTTAGCTGATTGTTATAAGCACGATCTATCTCTAGGGAGGCATGCATGAAAGCACTTACTTTAATAGGCATCGACTCTCTGACTCTTAGCTAAAACATGATAAACCAGAACTTCTGCCAATAGGCAGACCTCAACTCACCGCCAAAGTTCAAAATTGTGCATAGTTGATGCCACGGCGACACCTTTGAGACGAGCCAGCAGTCGCACAACTTTACAATATGCTGCAAAATCTTGATTGCAATCTTCCGAGTATCGCATTTTCTAGTAGTGCATTGGTGCATGCCTATCGGTGCCATCTTGATTCTTACTAAACCACTATCAGGGACAATTCGGCAGCTTCGTGGCTGAACTGCACCCCCTATGCCCTCATTTTACTTCGAATGCGAATTACCGTTGTTCCGTTTGGCTGGTTGAGCGCAAGAAATTGTCGAAGTGGCTGCAGACTCTTTTAAATCTGATGGCCAGCCTTATTGAAAACTGAGCCATTATGAATGGCTCGAGCCTTACTGCTGACCGATCTTCAGCGGCTTCCCATCAAGCAGCAAATTTAGTTCAAAGCATTTTTGCCAATAGTGCGTGTTTACAGCATTGCAAGGGTCAGTCAGGGTGCCTACTACCCAGCCAGCCTAGATGATGAAAGCAGCACATTCTCCTCATTGTGCTTATGCATGCTACCGCTGTGAATGTTATCACTAGCCATGTTGGCACGCTTCTTTTGCAGCATATGTAAAGTGCCTAGAAAAGGATTTAGTTCTCTAAGGGCACTATTCGAATGTATTGTTATTATCATTATTGAGCTGGCATGGCATTTTGCACGTGTCACGTCAAAATGTGTCATCCTAGAATTGCTTGATGGCAGTGCCTGACCTGACACTGACACTCGGCTAGCCAGACAGGTTCCCGAGCATGTGTTGCTGATAGGCGAATAACGGCATGAAGTGCCTCGGTGATTGCTGAGCTATACGGTGGAATCCTGCTTCGTAGCACCTCTCACTTTCTGCACAGCAGTGCCAACTCAGTGCTTCTTCTCCCCCCCCCCCCACTCGCCAGCAATCTGCCTTGCAGGAGTGAAAGCCTGACCTTGACCCTCGTGGCTAGGAACTTTGCAGTGCTTTCGACTGTGGGTAAATGGTGCTTGGCGCACTGCGCCTAGCGTTGCTGCGCGAAGGCCAGTCCGAACTCGGCCTGCCGCTGCCTTCATAATGCCCCCCCAAACTTGGAGCTCAAGCTCGAAAACTCTTGCTCCTCGGTGGCAGCCAACTTGATCCGAAGGGGCGCCACTCCATTCGGCTCGAGGAAGCGCCGTGTAACGGCTTGGTGACGAGGTGAGGAAGCCACCCTACTGCAGCGGTGTCGTGTTGTCACCGCCCCTACGAAATGCAGCATGGCTGCAGCAGGTGACGTGCTGTGGCTTGTCAGATTGTGGCCTGACCAAGCCGTCTGCCACGACCCATTGCTTGCTCAAAACAGACAGCTGAATGACCTGCTGGTCAGGCTTATTCTAACGGGAAATGTGTCAACCTGCCCTCCTACTGCAAGTTGGAGTGACGATTCGGATGGTGGTCTCTGGTCTGTCAAGGTTCAAAATACCGCCACCTGTATTAGGCTGGACTTTCACCTTCTACAGTCAAAGTGCTACTACTCTATTAATACTCAAGTGTACGCTTTGTTTTGGCATGAAGAAGTTAGTGGAGGCTGGGTGCCCAGAAAATACTCATTCGTCGGGCCTACCTAACGCCACCACTATTTGTGAAAACAGCATCTACAGCTGGCAGCATTAAAGTAAGCGAGTAAACATGGACACCACAATAAGGTAATTAGATGAGGCTGGCTTGCCTGCATTCTTCATTCCCTCAGAGAAAACAGCTTCTGCCCGGAAGATGTGTTGTAAGCCGTTTGCAGTGGATCAAGGTTCGAATCCAAAGAGTGGTGAAGATAGGGACACTGTGGGTTGGAGCAATGAAAGCAAATTTAAGCTCTTTTTGAACTGCAAAAGAATGCTATGTGTATCTACGATCCAGCAAAGCATATACACCCAAATCAATGTAGCCATGAGTCGAATTCGCCTAGGGGTGCCGAGATGTAATGGTATGGGGGTACTCCTGCAGGAATGGCATGGATATTCTGCACCACACGTCAGATATCTTGAGCTAAGACGTCCATTTTTTCGAGCATAGGACTTCCTAGTGCAATGGCACTCCGTCGACTGGTCCATACTTTTCATCACGATAACAACCCATACCATACTGCTGCCAAAGTAAAGTATATTTTTTTCAACAATTAATCTTGAGTTGAGTTGCCTTCACGTTACGATTATTGATTAGCCACACGAGTCTCTGAACCGTGGCCCAACCTGGGATTTGTGGATGAATCAAGCGATAGTAACTATTGTTGGCCATTCATATCTCTTCTGTTTTGATTTCCTCATCATTCATTTCCTCACATGCAACACGACTGGAGTAGCATGTTGACTTGGGTTTTCGAGCGTTTGATCAGCTCCATGCCAGGGCGACAGTCTAACAGGTCGCTGCCAATAAGGGGGTTGCAACGTTGTATTGGCTCAAGAAATTAAGTGCTATTTATAATAATCGAAGGAACATGTTTCTGCCCCTTATTTCAACCGATCGAAAGCTTTTGGTCATAGTAACGTTCGATATAAATCCAAATGCAGAGAAGTAGTCGGCCGTCATGATTGCTGCGCAAGCTGTCCAAATACTTTTGCATTTGAGTGTAACTGTAACAGGTTAGACCTGAAGGAAAAAGCTTGCAGTCCACACAAATCTGGTTAGGCTTGAGAGATTAGGATATACTTGGGCATACGACACTAAACCTAGACATTTCTGCCAGGAGTAAATCTAAAGCGCACAATATGAAAAAAAAATAAAAAGTAAAATCAAGGAACGTTAGAGACAAAAACCAGCCGACCATGATTGCTGTTCCTGACATCTTTTGTGAAGCAGCTAAGAAATGCTTGCTACAATATCTTTGTGCACTGATCTGTTATTCTGAGTCCTTGCCATAACTAGGAACTTGCAGCCCAGACGTGAGCTGGGCGACTACGGGAGCAGATGTCTCTTAGTCCCACCTAACAGTTGGTGGCATATAATAGCAAAGTATTTGCAGTTGTGTATTCTCTGCTTGACTTTTGATGCTGCGGCACTGCACGTGCATGCATTCACGTAAGTTGATTAGGTTCGATTAGTTATATAGTTGATTAGGTTCGATTAGTTATATGGCAATCGAAGCATGCTCCACTATGTCCAGTGTTGAGACGATTAAAGTTAGTAGCCTCGTTGGTGCAAGTGGAAGTGCATAGTTCCTTATCAAGTCCATGGAAATCTTCCTGCCCCCTAGCCTGAAAACTTGCACTTATTGATCATGCTATTTGGCAATACCATTACTGCACTCGTTCCTTGTGTGGCTGCTGTTGGCATTTACGAAGAAATTTTCAGCCACAATCACAAATTTTCATCTCCGTGACCGCTTTACAGTTGACCCCAGCTACCGACTTTACCCTTGGCTGATGTAATAGCACAGATTATTGTGACCCAGTCGGCGACTCAGTAGATAGGCATTATTGGCAGTAGGCGCTCCGTCAGTCGTCTGTAACGTCTCTGCTTAAGCTCGGTTTACTCGGGTTAGTAGAGCTGTAAGAGACACATTGTAAGTAGCTGAATAGCGCCGATCTGGTCCTTGGTTTGGTGTGATTGCGATTCAGTGTGGACCTGCCGAGCATCAAAGACCTGCAGAGTCCGATGTGCACAGTTCGTATCGAGTGAGCGAGCTAGTGGTGTGAACTTCGGGAGCCACTGCTGCAATTCACACTGCCCAAGTTTGCGCAGCATCTTTTTGACCAATCAGATGTGTGGTGGCATGTCCGTGTGTCCTGCATATATATGATCTCTTTGTAAATGTAAAGCGCCTAGAAAGAGATTGAGTTCTCTGGGGGCGCTTTATCAAGTGCGTTATTATTATTATTTTTTTATTACCATTATCGTGTTCGATTTGATTGTAGACTCTGCCGAGGCATGTGAATATGTCTCAGAGCAGTTCTAGACAGCTGTACACGCCGCCAGCAGGACGCCAAAGGCAGCCGCCTGGGCTGTCGTATCCGAGGCATTCTATTAGCAGCAGCCCTGCGAGCTCGAGCCCGGCTGCTAGGCAGCCGCTTCATCTGGACAGCTCTATGACTTATGGACGGCCGAGGATGCCCTACGCGCCCACCCAGGATCTGGGCAGGGAGGCTGGCTCGTGGCTGCCCTCAGCTCCTCAACCTCCAGTCGGTCAGTCGTTTGCGGCGCGGCTTGCGTACGACGATTCCCAGTCCGCTGCGAGGCAGCTCCACGGCACGAAGGTCGCAGTGAGAAGTTTCGACCGCACCGGCACCACATCCGGCGCAAGTCAGCTGCAGCAAGGTCCGCAGGAGACTTGGAAGACTGTCAGCTTAGACATGGCCTTCGATCTGCCTCCTGCTAAGGCCTACTCGCCACAGCTGCCCTACACGGGCCGCCACGAGAGCGCGGCGACCTTTGCCTCTGCTGCTCCCACTGCTGCAATGCCGGCCCAGGTGAGCTGTGCTGCGGGCGCCGAGGTGCTGCTGCTGCTGCTGCTTGCCGGTCGCTTCACTCAACCGTAGACAGTGCCCTGCCGGCTGGGTGAATGGACGAGCACTAATCGGAATGCTGTCGTTTGCGGGCGCTCTCGAGGCGCTCAAGTTGCCTAGCACTGCGTTCATTGCCGCACGACACCTAGGTCCATGCTGCTTGCAGACACCGAAAACGGGCCATGGCCCCAGTGCGTCTACAAAACAACAGGCTGAGCTGATGCATCAGCCTCCGTGTAGATTTATCGAGTTTGGCTTTGAACATAGGGCATGGCCTTGTTATCATGTGTTTTTCGCAGTACATGCAACTATCGAGGTAGGAGCCCCTGAATAGATATTTAGCATTGAGTCGCGAATGCTGCCCGTGGAAAGGCAACTGTAGTGAAAGATGAGTCCTGCTTCTCGTATTCAGCTGAGCTTGCTAAGGGAGGCTTGCTCGAGTGGCATAGCCTTCCATTTCATTTGGTTGATGTTCTTTTAGGGCCAGGCTTCTGGGGCTACAGGTGCAGCTGCTGCTTTTATTCCTGGTGCTGCCGTGAAAGTAGGTGCGCCCAGTGGGGTCAGCAGCACAAGAGGTAGGCAGCTTCGTTCGTTCGCTCGCAATATGACCTGTGATGTGTTAACTTGCTAGAATTGCATGTCGTTGCAAGGTTATACCCCTTGAGTGCACTGCCACCTTCAGCATAGAGTTAATGCTACTGTCCATTACCAATCAATGGTATTACTAATATTAACAGCGAAAAGTATTAGCTGATTAAGCAGTTTCATTTTGTATAGCAGCAGAAGACCCTTAAAACCAATAAAGAATCGTCTACTTCAGGATTTGAACCCTCGAGCTCGGCTGTAGAGTGCAAGCACCTAGCCTCCTGGGCTATCACAGCCCAGTAAAAAATTAGCTAATTTAGCAGTCTCATTTCTTATAGTGGCAGAGGAGCCTTAACAGCTGTCGCCACCGCTTGGAGTAGGCAATAAAGGATCGTCCACTGCAGGATTCTAACCCACGACCTGGGTCGTGAAGAGCTTTCACGGCTCAGTGACGTTACTGAGCCGAGGACACGTCCAGTTTGTATATTAGAATTGTTGTACATTACTGACTTAACACGTCCGCCAGGTGCTCCTGATTTCGGTTAGTAATGAACATATATGACAGACAATTAGTAATGAGCAATAGTTAGTAATGAACGATATGACAGACACGAGTATGCCATCCAATTTTTGCAATCCGAGATGAGTGCATGAGGTCAGCACCGGCTATGTCTCACAGCAGCCATGCAGTCGGCAGTGCGCGCCTTTGTCGTGCCTGTAGCAGCACTACGGAATCTAGTTATGTTTTTAGATGCGATGCAAACTGGAAATGTTAGCCATGCAGAGATTCGGCAGCAGTTGCTCGAGGTGAGTGCCTATTGGCTGCCAGATAGTCATGCTCGTTAGGTGTCGGTATCCTTGGGCTGCTGGATGAAAGTGTGAGTATTGCAGTGGCCTTGCTACCTATCTATCACGGTATGATGGGAGTTAGTTGCAGCTTGCATGTCGCTGCTGCTGGGCATTCTGTGAGGCTTCAGACCTGCAGCGTGCTGCAAAACTGCAAACCGCAATAGCACACTAGGTAAGGCAGTTGCTTTTCATGACCTCGGTCCCTAGGTCTTTGGTTCGATTCCTGCGGTGAGCAATCCTTTATCACCGCTGCCAGCGGTGGTGATAGCTCTTCTGTCGCCATACAAAAGAGGCTGTTAGATCAGCTAGAATTTTTTTCCAAGTACTATCAGTGACAACTGGGCATGGCTGACATATTTTTTCAACTCGCTGCACATGCTGCATGCTGTGAGTGCACTTTGCTGATACTTTCCTCTGATGTCCTTCTGTACTTGCTAGCTCGGAGCTCCTGCCGAGCCGGCAAGCCTCTCTCAAATCTCCCCCTACCTCTGGGGGTTTAAAAGACACTTGCTGCACTCCGAACTAGCTGCATGCTTGACACATCCCCCATAAGCTCAGTATTTATTGCTTTGTGGAGTTACTGTCATTGATGCATATCTTTGTGTATAAATATGTATGTGTGCATGTGTGCTCATAAAGGTATGAATGAATATAAAAAACTATATGTATATATATATATATATATATATACACACACTCGCTATGAGCTGATAGTGGGCAATCAGAAGGGGGGTGACTGCTGATCAAGCGTATGAGCGATGTGTCTACAAGGCACTGCTGGCTGCTTTCGCTCAGCCTCGTGCTTGCATACGGGACAGGCATCGAGCAAGCGAGGAAGGCTGGTTCTATCGAATGGCTGGCAGGGCGATTGGCTGAGACTCGCCCGGACCCTGCCAGCCATTCGATAGAACCTACACATAGCATACCTGCGGTCGGCGTATGCAGCTCGACTTATGAAATGCAGCAAATCTGACTGAAGCTGTAAGCGTTCGTCGTACTATTGTCCCTTTTATTTGAGATAAACATGTCGGTAACCAAATGGTTTTTAACAAGGATTCCAACGACGATACCCGATTGCAAGCTCTTGGTCGTAGCCAAACCTCGGGTGGCTGCTAGTCAGTAGCACAGTTGCAGCTTATTTGCAGCGAGTAGGTCTTATCACCTAGTCGTCTAGCAGAGACACGATTGTTGCTCATAGTCTGATCTGCTGTACTCAGCACTTGGTTTGACTAATTTTGACTAATAAAGAAAATTTGCTAATTTTATTGTTATTGAAATTGTTGGCCCGGCTGTAACTTCAAAGAGCCACGATGACTAAACAAGTGGCTAACTGACGACTTTCCTACCTTGAACTCATGCTAAATAGCCGTCCCTGTGCAATCTGTAACCGGCCATGTTCATCGCATGCAGCACAGAAACAGCAAACGTAGCAGACTTTTCGGATGTTGAAAGGAGTAAGTAACGATCATGGACGGTGAGAAAGGAATTGTCAGAATCGTCGGCAGAAGAGACGATACCATCGCTGAGAGTAAAAATTGTGGAACGGGGCTCCACAGTATAGGGTAAAATCCTTCTGCTGATAGCAACTGCTGCTCCGTGTTCTTGACTCTGTTACTGTTTGGACTTTGTTATTTTGTCTGCTACTGATTGCTTAGACAATTTTTTTGTTGGCTGCTGAAATTGCCCCACTGAGCTTTGTTTTATGGCTTGCATGCACACCTGAAGTGTTTGTTGCCAAAAAGTCAAGTGTGTGTTCGTTGATAGATGCTTGCAGCAAAGCCGAACGGTATCAACTTGGCGCGCTTGCCGGACGTTTACAAAACCCACACTCGTCAGGACCCTCCTGTAAACCTCGAAGCGCTTGTTCGTCAATGGACTGACATTCTAAAAATCGAGGAAACGATGCTGTGAGTTCACAGGTTTTCTTTTGTAGCAAAAGATATTTTCAGTGCCGTCGGAGTAAGTTATGGGAAGCTTTCTATTAGCCTGTTTTGTGATCCCCCCACAGGGAAGGCTAATGTATTTGCTATTCAGTAGTCCTCGCCTTGTTTGGATACAAAGATACGCAGAGTATTTGTTCTGTATGTTTCAAGCTGCACTTGGCATTACTGAAAGTGCAACATCCTTTTCCATCAAACGTTCTTTTGTCACTTTGAGATGGCGACAACCTTGACGGTTACCTTGATGCATAAGGTGCCTAGAAAGGTAGCTTGCTTGTATGTGCTGAGGCTTAGATCTACTAGCCCTCATTGAAACTCCCCCGTGTTCAACCTTGCAGCCAAGGCCCGACGCAAAATTATTTTTTCGGCCATAGATTTTTTTACTGTCCAGACATGGCTATCTACAATATGGATAAAAGAAATCGCCTTGTCGCATGATTTACATCTGGTTTCCCAATTATCTGATGCCTTTGAGCTCATATGTAAATGAAGCTGCTGCTCTGTGTGTGTGTGTGTGTGTTTGTTTGTGTGTACCTTAATGCTGCTGTGCTTGCATTGTTATAGTTTGTAGTTCCACATGCAAGCTCGACATGTGTGTTCATTGTTTTTACAATGTGAATTGGATTACTTAACCTGGATTGTACAAATTATTATGCAATTGCAAACTGGTGGGAGGGTCAGGGTCCAAGATTTTCTAACATGTCAAACAAGCTGGAAAAGTGCAGATATAATTAGCCTATTCCATACATAATATTTCAAGCTGTAGGGTCATCAAGACTAATCAACGATGAACGAGGTGGAGACAAGAAACAGCCTCCACCGATAACACGGGAAATCCAATATTGCCAACAGCCCTTTGAGACCCAGATCAATTTCAAGTTGTTGATTGACAGTCTAAGCAATAGTAAGAATTCCTGGTGTCGTGCCAGCATATGTTCATGGCTTGGTGTATATAATACAAGGATCTTCTTCTTTGGTTTAAAATCAAATTTAGTTGGCCATACCATAGCTTGGGTTCCTTGGCTCGTAGCCTGGTGGCCGTGTCAAATAGATCGTCTAGCAGTGAGCTGAAATGCAACTTTCCACCCCCATTACGTGGGAACCCATGGTTTGAAAAAGATGGTGGCCATTCTTGTATCAAGCTTGATGCCACAATCAGCTTCACACTCTTCAATGGCAAGTATTAAAAACAGTGGTGTGTTGCCATGCCACCATAGGCCACTTGATGTTTCTCGCGATTTTTTTTTATAGCCCTAATAGCAACATACGTTAGCGAATTGCTTTAGAATCTCACGAGGGAAGTATGGTTTTCTTGGCCTCGATTTCATTCACCCTGGTTGATGCTTCTCTGATAACACGTGTAACGTTAATGAGTGGGCCGCTGTATGCACTGCTGTGCCTGAGTTAAGCAAAGAAACCCTGCAGTGCCCTGCATATAGCAAAGAGATGAAGGAAAGATCGAGCTGCAAGCAAATAACAGAAAATCCACATAATTACTAAGAACCGGCTATGCTTTCTTTGAGCGTTAGTATGTGTGCGTTGGATGATGGTACTAGGATCAAGGACGTATGGTTGTGCAAAACGAGCCACGCTTTCATTCTTCGGGACGCATGAAGCAGTGCAGCAAGACGAAGTGGAAGTGCCGGTTGACATGGGCTTATATTATTAGCTCGCTTTGAGGTTCTATACGAATGTCCTGCTATCGTTTCACACCGTCCTATGTGCATTGCTTGCTCGGTTCGCAATCGGCCGTTTTTGCTCGTGACCTGCATCATCACCGTTCTCTTTTTTAACTGCCATTTTGCTCAACATGGTTCCGGGTAAAACTTCCTGCTGAGTGACTTGAGTGGCTTATCGTTTGAGCTGCTTCTGCGAGATCCTGACAGCTTCGATGTGCCTTTTTAGCTGCTGCCTCTGCTCTTTCGTCGGTCCTGCTGTTATGATCTGATTTTATGCTTCTATGCGATTCAGGGATGGAAGCAAAAGGTATGAGATCGTCTATAGAAAAGAACCGGTGAGTCAAATACTTACAGCCACCAGGCTCTCGTCGTCCGCCTCACTCGGCGGCTGGGGGGGGGCGGCGATCATTTACAGCAGCAGCAGCAGCAGCAGCAATGCTGTACACAGGTTCCTCTTCTACTGCAGTCGGGGCTTCTACTGTGCGCATGCAAACTTGCGCCAGCACCGGATGTTGCTGGCAGATGTCAGCTTGCCTCGCCCTCTGTCGTGCAGCGGTTGTTCTGTGCGAGGTTTTGCTAATTGTTTGCATCTTCGATTGATATGAGTTGCACCAATGTTCATGCATAGTAACCCTCATATGTCTTCCAGGCGACAACTGCAGGAAGCTCTCATGCCAAGCGAGATGCTGCCAGATGCTTGTATAACCCAGCTGTTGTCAAACCGTTCCCACGAGTTTCTGTTGGGTAAATAAATGTGTGGCGCATTTGCAGTCTCGACTCAACGTCAGCGTTCCTTGTGCCTCCTAGTTGCCTCTTATTTGTCTGTCTCTCTTATGGAGAGAGGTCGTCGGGTATGATGTGCACTCCCGTTTTTGTAGGAACTGTGCCGAATACCGTATTTCACACATGGTGAGCGTTAACGAGTTTTACATGCATCTCCAAGGAAGCTCTGTGCTATCTGAACTGGTGAATAACATGAACAAGCACTATAAGGTAACACTGATGCGCTTTGCAGCTGAGATATATAGAAGAGCTATAGAGGGGCGGGCTGTGAAGGAGCTCTTAACTGTAGGAGAGCTATAGAAATGCTGGCTGTGAAGGCGCTCTCATCAGTAGGAGATCTATAGAGACCGTGCTCTGAAGGAGCTCTCGTTGATCGCTTGCTTCTCACCTTTTCTTCTGCATGACAAAAAATAGCCAGATTTAACTATAGCTCGAAGGGACCGAAATTTTTGGCTTGCAGTTGAGCGAGCCCGACAGGATAAATAGCTTCGATTATTGTGTAGGCCTGCCCTGGCTCCAAACCTAGGCCATGTTGATCGTCATACAAAATACTAGCTGACTTAATAGCCTCTTTTGTATAGCGACAGAAAAGCCTTTACAGCTGTCACCACTGCTTGCAGTGACGACCACTGCAGGATTTGAACCCAGGACATCGGGACCGAGGTGATCACATTTCACCTGATTTCCTCGGCAGCCTAAAAGGACCAGTTTGAACGACCTATGAGAGAGTGCCCACTCGAGATTTTGTCATGTAGAGATACTGCTGATGGTTCGACAACTGCTGCAGTATTTGATCTGGTATAGCCATAGCATTTCTGGTCTGTTGATCCTGTGGCATGGAAGCGACCAATGGGCATGACGTTGAGTCAATAGGTTGTTCGGTGGCAGAAATACCGTGGCTCTAAAGTAGTCTAACTGAGCAACTGGTAACATGGGTACACATCACTAGATTCGGCATGTTAAATATTGTACAAGTTTTGATGTGTAGTTTTTTACATAGCACTTGTATGGTTTTACTGACCTATCAATTGTAAGACAGTCAGATTGGTGTCGTTAATTGCTCTTGGGTAACCGAGCTAATTATCACTCGTCATCTGCCAACCGTTGTGATTCAGTATATCTTCATGTGAGTAACTTCCGTTTGTAGAGTGATTCAGGCACACACGTACCTGTGGATGCCAGCTGTGACAGATGTTTCTGTGCTGTGAAAGATGTTTCATTGGATGTTTGGTTTCGGGGGTGTATCATAAAGGTCGATGCTGACACCGTGAGTGACTTGTGCGTGCTTGCGAGTTCTTATGTCGTTTTTTGTGTTTGCCTTGGCTATGCCACTTACTTTGATCTTCTTCTTTGGGCAGTCTAGGTGGGGGTGGATCATGCAAGCATGCATATGTGTGGACGACTACTTGCAGTGCAATAATTCACATGTTTGCATTGTGCATCAGTGTAATTAAATTTTTAAAATTTAGTAGGGCTTGTGTTAACTAAAGCAAAGAAGTACAGCTGGTGTCATTGTGCCCGGTTTTAGCAGCTAGGGTCAGCGTTTTTCTTTTTGCTGTCTGCATCTCTACACATTGAAAGAAATTTTTTTTTATACAAAAGATCATTCGGCACATCCTTAGACAGCTGTTTATTCATCACTAATAAAAATATGGATTGATTTTATCTGGCTGTCATGCTGCCATTGTGATGTGCATTGGAGTATACAGCAATCATTCGGGTGTCTCTATTGAATACCATCTAACTTGGCGTGCTTTTACATGCTCTAAGCTGTTGTTATAGGCGAGCTGCTCATGTTAGCAGACCGATCGCACGGCCTCATGGAAATGCGAATATATGTGCAGGGTGTTATGTGGTCAGGGTGCCACCTCTATGCAAGCCCCACCTGCCATGACTGTATTTCTTGGATTTAAAGACCGACCTAATGGTCATATTTAGGATCTGCGATGGATGCTTTGTAGTTTTTTTGGCAGCCCTGCCAACAGAAAGTTGCCTAGAAAGAACATGAGAACCAGTAAGATGTCTAGCTAGCCGTTGTAGCAAGTAGCCACTAATCCTTGGCAATAATTTAGTGTGATGACTAACCTGAGTAGTTGGTTTCAAAATAAACTTGAAACGCCCGACGGTTATTGAAAATAGAACGTCCTAATAATGAGCTCATCTCACAAGGTGCTATACAAACATATTGTTTTATCTTTAGACCAAATTGACCTGTGCTCGCCCCAACCAAGGTCTTGCTGAGGTCGTGGGCTCAATACCCCGAGGCATATGTGAAGCGCCCGAGTAGAGATTAAGTTCTCTTGGGGCACTATATAAATGAATTATATTTTATTCAATTGCATTTCCCTTTGAAGCAAATGTAAAGCGCCTAGAGAGAGATTGAGTCCTCTGAGGGCGCTTTATCAAGTGCATTATTATTATTATTATTAAAGCCGAATCCTGATGCCTACCAGGTAGGCGTTCGTATCAGTTTTATCAGAAAGACTGATAATAGACCCTTGTGGAAACTCAACCACTGGCAGAATTATTAGTACAGACCTAACTGTCGTACATTACGAACTGATTGCAGATGGCTAGGTATGATTAGAACCTGAGAAGAACCTCTTCGGTCTGATCAATCATTGCTCTCATTTACTTCGCAGGATCATCTAGCTGATGGTCAACAGTTGTTGATTGGCCGAGTAAAATTAAGATCGAGATGTTATTGCCCTCAATGCAATGGTAGGATGTCATTAGTCACATGGAAACGAGTGAATAAGATGGAAGGGTGTTGCTTGCATCCGTACAGAAATTTCCTTGGTAATCTATTCATGTCTAGTTGTTCCAAATGGGGTTTTAAAGGCTGATCTTTTTGGATCTTGTGACCGAAAGAGTACTTAAAATGGCAAGTATAGAGCCTATTAGGAATTTAATGCCGAAAGAACAAAAACCAGCCAGGCCTGTTGCACGGAAGAAAGGTAAATAGCACATGTAACGATCAGCAACTGTAATGATAATAATAATTATACAACATTTATTTACCACCTTAAGAGAACTAAGTTTGTAAATTTATTGACATGTGCTTAATATGAAAGGAGACATGTCAACTGATAAGTGATATAGTGCACAATATCACCATGCACATGCACATATTGTACAGCCTGCTTGGATAGGCTAGATTTAGTGAAGAATAGGTAGGTTTGTAGCTTTCTCGTGAATGTCATCCAATCAGAGGATGTCAAGATGTTGGTCTTGGCTTTGATAACATGCAAAGTGAAGGGAAGTTCTCCAGATAGATTTGAGGTTGGTTAGCTTAG
This sequence comes from Cristatella mucedo, assembly GCA_009760855.2. Lineage (NCBI taxonomy): Eukaryota > Metazoa > Bryozoa > Phylactolaemata > Cristatellidae > Cristatella > Cristatella mucedo. The sequence goes on from WPIO01000025.1 coordinate 2,928,793, forward strand.
CGATCTTAGTCAGAAGGCCGAATGGTGCGATCGAAGGCCTGGGAATTTCAGGCTCTGGTAGGTACTGCGGAGCAAGAGAATGAAATGGCCTAAAAGTGAGTGATAGGACCTTTGAAGTCGATGTGCTACGCGATCAATAGCCAGTGCAGGTCGATGATAAGTCATGCAATGTGTCAATTGTGACATTTACTACAGGCAAGCTTAGCTGCATAATTTTGCACCAACTTTGTGCATCATACTGCACAGGCAGCAAGACCTGCATGCAACGATATAGAGAGGTCTTGACAAAATTTGGCAAGTGCATGGAGCTATTTGTCTGTATACCGAGATTTTAGCAGTTTTGTGTGGGTGATAGTAGGTGGACTTGACTGTGGCGATGATCCGGTCGTCCAGGAAAAGCACCCTCAGTTGTATTTGCACTCTATCGTGTTTTATTATCGGCTTCTTTCGTATGGACCCCAACCGCTAGCCATGTTAAAAGAGGAACTTTGCACAACAGAAGAGGGCAGGACACCATCATGCACATTGCCAGTTAACCGTGGGCTAGTACTCAAAGAACCATTTGAGCTAGCTGTGACCTTACTTCCTCTCTGAGACTACAAAATGGTGGGCAGCTTCACTTACGACTTAAAAAAATCGTGATATCTGTGCATGTCTCTCTAGAAACTGTTACTGCTTCTGACCCAGACTACGTTTCAGGTTCTCTGTGATGATAATATTAATTATTATTATAATAACAGGTCGTTTGTATGGCACCCTATGAAAATTAAATGTCTTCATTTTCATTTTGCATTTGCTGGTTGATATGGGCCAATGAAGCTCGTGCAGATATGATGTGTTGCAGCAGTTATCCCATGAACGATGTATCAGCCGAGCTGCTCAGTTTTGCACGGGTTGCAGACGTTTAACGATATTGGCGAGGAGCCTCAATAAAGAGATTTGCAATTACCTAGATGCGATATCACACGGGATAGCTAGGTTTTCATATTCATTTACCAGAAGGGTCTGAATTTGGGGATGTTAATTTGCTGAAAATAGGCCGGCTAGGTAGTGGAAGCAGTTTTCTCATAACAAGTCATTTGTTTCGCCCCTATCACTGGCAAATGTCACAGAGGTAATGCTAGATGATCCAGTCTTGACTGTGAGGTCTTGTTAGTCAAGGGTGACACTAATTTTGCTCATAACTGTTAGTTCAGCCTTATCATCGTTAAGCTCCACGAAGTTTAATGCCATGCAATTGTGAATGTCGTCGTCAATCGCGTTTCCCTTTGCAGCAAATATAAAGCACCTAGAAAGTGATTGAGTTCTCTGAGGGTGCTTTATCAAGTGCATTATTATTATTATTATTATAAATGCAGGCTGTCAGCAAATTGAGTATGCTGATGACGTACTGCCAACGTTTAAGTGATCGGTTTATGACAAATGTTTCGAGACAATGCTAGGAATACCAAACCGCCAGCTTAGACGCTGCTCGTTTGGTATTCCTAGCATTGTCTCGAACCGCTTAGCACGCTCCCCCGCATGCGTCACTGTAAATCTCTCAAACTTAGTGGTCATCAGGCCTGTTGTAACCCAATCGGCCAGACTTAACGCTTGCCTTTGGAATCCTCGCTCAATGTGCAATAAACCTCTAGTAATAAACGACCTTATTTCTGAAAATGGTATCGACCTGCTCGCCCTAACTGAAACTTGGCTGAAATCGATAAACTGCCCGACAATTAAAGACACTACTCCATCTGGTTTCACGTTCTTTCACACCACTAGATCAATCAAAACTGGAGGTGGAGTTGCTATGATCGTGCGCTCGAAATTCAACTTCAAGCCATTTGCGGTACCCTCGAAGCAGTCTTTTGAATCAATTGTCCTGGTCTCACCCGAAAACAAGCTACCGATAGTGGCAGTAGTCTATCGCCCACCAGGTACCAAATCCTCCTTTATCTCAGATTTCTCCGATCTCATTTCGATTCTGTGTGCAAGAAATCGATCCTTCCTCGTTATGGGTGATTTCAACGTTCACTTTGATAACTTATCTGACGCTTTCAGCACCGAATTTCGTACATTGACAGACTCATTATCTCTTGTGACTCATGTGCATGGCCCTACCCACATTAAGGGTCACACACTCGACCAAATTTTCTCATATAACTGCACTTTGTCATCACCAGTTATCACCAAATCCTGCTTATCTGACCACATGCAGATCTCATTCAATCTACAGTGTGTGCCCACATTCTCCTCTAAAATAACCTGTGAATCGCGAAACCTCAAGACCCTTGACATCGATGCTGTTCGTGCGAGCATATCTGCTTCACCTTTGCTGCTCAGTCCTCCCTCTGATCTGTCATCACTGGTAGATTGCTACAACACGACACTAGCTGACACGCTCGACGAGTTTGCACCTTTGACAAAGCGCACTGTGCGCCCCCGCCCAGACGGCCTATGGTTTACCACAGACATTAAACTAGCCAAGTCTACTAAACGAAAGCTTAAAAAGGCATACAAAAGATCCGGACTAACTGTCCATCGACAGGCATATGAAGACTACTGTAGGTCGTACCAATCGATCCTAGCAAAGGCTAAGTCCAGCTTCTATAGAAACATTGTTGAATCACAGATGCACAATCCAAAAATGCTGATGTCGACAATAAACCATCTCCTCAACCGTTCCCAGGTTAGCTCCTTACCTGATGATCCTTGTGATGATCTAGCCGATCGCTTCTCTCGATTCTTTGTGCAGAAGATAGACAAAATCAGGGAATCCATCCCTGCGATGACAACCTTCCCACTAGAATGCTGTTCCTCGGTTCCTGGCTGCGCCTCAATGTCTGCATTTAAACAGGTCACTAGTGATGTAGTCCTAAAGCTCGTATCTCAATCAAAGAAGACAACAAGTCCACTTGACCCTATTCCCACTGTCCTGCTCCTACGTTGCATTGATCTGCTGCTGCCATGCATAACCAACATCATTAATATGTCATTAGCCTCAGGTCAGGTCCCAGCACCTTTCAAAAAAGCTGTAGTCAGGCCACTTCTCAAGAAAGCTACACTAGACCAAGAGAACTTAAGCAACTACCGCCCAGTCTCCCTTCTACCATTCCTATCAAAGACACTGGAACGGGTCGTGGCAGACCAGCTGAACTTGTATATCGAAACCTCACACCTTGCTAGTAAGTTCCAGTCTGGCTTTAGAGCTAATCACTCCACAGAGTCAGCATTGCTTCGGGTATACAACGACCTACTTAGGAATGCAGACATGGGTAGAGTGTCTCTTCTTGTTTTGCTCGATCTTTCGGCAGCTTTTGATACCATCGATCACAAAGTACTTCTAGAGCGCCTCTCATCTCGCCTGGGCATCACTGGCACTGCTCTGCAGTGGTTCAGGTCCTATCTCAGTGGGAGACTCCAGAGTGTTGACGTGAATGGACAAAGATCATCTGAAGTACCTCTAAAATATGGAGTACCTCAGGGCTCTGTGCTAGGTCCGGTCCTTTTCACCGTTTATACTCTCCCTCTCGCTGATGTGATTGCCAAGCACAATCTAGGCTTTCACTTCTATGCGGATGACACTCAGTTGTACCTTTGCTTTGATCCCTCCCAGCCTTCGAGCACCTCAAATTCTCTCAACTCACTTGCTGCATTCATTGATTACATCCGATCATGGATGGCAGCAAATTTTCTAAAACTAAACGATGATAAAACTAACTTACTAGTTATGGGCAAACCTAGTGTTATTCAGAAATTGGAAAGGCTGACTTTCAAAATTGGCTCTGCCAGCATATCTCCAGTTGAATCAGCTCGAAATCTAGGTGTCATATTCCAAAGCGACCTCTCGTTAGACGACCACATCAGCTCCACAGTCAAATCAGCCTATTTTCAGCTTCATAACATTGCTAAAATTAGGGCTTGTTTAGATAAGGATACCACGTCCAAGTTGGTCCATGCATTCGTGACATCTTGTCTCGACTTCTGCAACTCACTGCTTACTGGCCTACCAGCATGTGCGATCAGGCGATTGCAGCTGGTGCAAAACTCTGCAGCTAGGCTTGTCTGTCGTGAGCGTCGCAGTTGCCACATTACTCTACTTCTCGCCGACCTGCACTGGTTACCAGTCAAGCAACGGATTGACTTCAAGGTTCTGTCGCTCACTTTTAGGTCTCTTCATTCTATGGCTCCAGCCTATCTTTCAGATATACTACCCCATCAGGCAAAGCATCGTACCACTCGCTTTTCGGAATCCAACAGTCTAGAAATACCTCGTACAAACCTTAAATCCTTTGGAGACCGTGCATTTAGCTCGTATGCTCCCACAGCCTGGAACTCCCTCCCGACCTGCGTCAGAACATCCCCTGACCTGACCACATTTAAAAGAAACTTAAAAACATACCTATTTAGGACAGCATTTAGTGGGTCCTTGTGATTCGTCCTCGATGTGCTTATGCGTGCTGACACTGTTCATGCTGCCACTAACAACATTTGCATGCTGACCCAGTGCATGTAACCCCTAACCATGTTATTCATTTTGTTTGTTTTTCAAGCATGATTTTACTTACTATTCTATTGCGTATCACTTTGCAGCAAATGTAAAGCGCCTAGAAAGAGATTAAGTTCTCTGAGGGCGCTTTATCAAGTGCAATATTATTATATATTATTATCGGTGGCTGAATGGAAGGCCCCCTCTCTACCCTTGCAATTATCATTAGGAATTTCTGTAGAGAGCAAACTGGCCAACTCTGTGACGTATCTCTGCCAATATTTTTACTTGCAAACAACTATTAGAGGCACACAGTTTCTCGCTGTTTGTCTCTCTGTGTCTGTCTGTCACCGTGTCTATGCCTGCCTGTCTCTGTTTTCTGTCTTTCTCTGTCTCTTTCTCTCTCTCTCTCTCTCTCTCTCTCTCTCTCTCTCTCTCTCTCTCTCTCTCTCTCTCTCTCTCTCTCTCTGTCTCTGTCTCTCTGTCAGTCTGTCAGTGTGTGTGTGTGTGTGTGTGTGTGTGTCTGTCTGTCTGTCTGTCTGTCTGTCTGTCTGTCTGTGTGTGTGTGTGTGTGTGTGTGTGTGTGTGTGTGTGTGTGTCTTTCTCTCTCCCTTGGTCTCTGTCTCCGAATCTCAGCCGTGCTCATTCATGTGTGCTACCTATCGTGCAGGCGAAAACGATATTTTTGTGTTTTGTTCATGTTTGCTAAACTATGCAAGTTATGTGCTTAAGTGCTGTTGCCTGTGAGCACCCATTCATTCACACAGGTGCATAGCACATCGTTGCTGTGGCTGAGTGAGACCGAGCACTCCAGACAGCTGCCTGGCTGAAGTTTCAATTAGTCGTATCCCTAAAGTGCTAAAATGTTGTGCATGGTTCTCATTATCACTGTTAGTTAGGCATGAGCATCCTAGGATCTGGGTGCTACTCCACTATGCACAAATTTATTCAAACTCAAATGCTTACACGTGTGTGCCTTTGCCTCGGGTCTGATGCAGCTCATTGACAGCTTACAAGATTTATGTATCATCTGCTGTGCTGAAAATGAATAAGTGTGAAGCCTATTAGAGGGGATTTTTACATATTTGCCACAGTTACAGTTACAGTTAAAGTGCTCTGGTTAAGTGCACGCGAATATGTTTGTGCATGCCTGGGTATGTCGCTCGTCTTCCAAAATTTTCAGCTCGGTTTAGGTTTTTATCACGAAGCGTCGATTGTCATGGCCATAAAATGGCAGCATTTGTCTCTTTTAGGCAGAAGTGCAATTGATCGATTATGGGTGTGTCACGACCGTAGCACTGTCTAACATCAGTCCACTGGCAAAGGCCTTTACCGAAGTAGAAGCACAGGTCATGCAGTGCAGCCTGGCTGGACTCGGCCCGGCTGATACCTCTGACGACAAGGTAACGAATAATCGTGCTTTAAAATTGTGTGGTGGCCAGGTAGACGTCTAGAGGCTGAGGTGCCCACGAAATGAATATATATGGCAGTTTAGCAAAAGAGCTTATCTCTTGCTCACCCTGCTTGAGCATTTTGGCCTCCCTATCGTGCATGGACCCTATCTGCCTGCGAATCTCACTCATTAAAGCGAGAAAGTCCGTCACATCGCAAGAAGGCACACTTGAGGCATGTGGCAAGATGGCACACTTCCCATCAAATGGCAAGATGGTGCAGTATTGTCTTTCGTGGTGGAACTAATGTGACTCAGGGAAGCGAATCCACAGGCAGTGAGCTGCCTGAGAGTGTTGAAGAAGACCAATGAACTGTCACCTTCTTAAGACATACCGTATGTAATGGACAGGTTGGCAGGAGAAACTATGTGATCCTAGATTTATCAGAAAGTAAAGTAAATACCAACTGCAAGTCTCTGAGAGCCAGCTTGCCATCCCCAATCTTCTCTGCCTGATCATGTGTCCTTGCATCGGCTATTCTATTTTGGAGGGAGCTACCTGTATACATTTGAATGGAAGGGAGTCCATAGGTCACATAAATCCAAGTTGCTGATAGACTTTGCCTGTTCTGATATTTGGAGTATTACACTGGTACAGGTATGATTAGTGTCATGTCACTAATTCAGGGGAGATAGTTTACCATGTGGCTTCAATATGCATTCTCATATTCAGAATTGAAAGATAAAATGGGTATTGAATTATCAAGCAGTGATGAGCAGGCTTTTTATCAAGAAGTTATTTAATTACGTTTATAAGAATATCTCTTAGTAGAACAGTTAAAAATGAAGAGCCTGATTTCTGCCAGTTGGTGAGTAACTTCGTCTGCTCCTTTGTGTTATTTTCTTTTCTGCACTGCTTTTACTTTTCAAATTGACTAAACCACGAGTCTTCTGGTAATCGCAAAATGTTTATATTGTAACCTAAGGGAACCAAATCTCTTTATGGGCACTTTTGCATATGTGTTACACGGCCAGATGGCCTCCATCGCTATGTATTTTGAAAGAACTTTTTTAGCCGTGCCTACTTGCTGTACTAAATTATATATATCGTTGTATTTTCGCAGATGCTTCGATGCTTCATTTAATTTTGCTTTCTTTGCAGCATATGTAAAGTGCGTAGAAAGAGATTAAGTTCTCTGAGGGTGCTACACAAGTGTATTATTGTGGTAGTGCTTTCAGATGAATACGCTTCATTCACTTAGTGCCATGGCTCTGACATGGAAGAAATACTTGTTTGGATAGTTTAGTTTAGCTAGTTTAGCTGTAAACGTCATTTTAACCTATTTCCGTGTTTATGGAGGCTGTCATATTGTGCCAAAGTCGAAGGGTTGTTTTCGGTAATTGGAGCATTCTTCTTTTACAGGTAGTCTTTATGACCACCAAGTTTCGTGAGCTCATACAAAATGAGAGGCTCTCTGTCGTCACTACTGCTGTCTTCAGTAGGTGTAAACCGCTATATTGTGTGTTCGATAAGTTTGATGGTTTGTGTGCTACCTGGCATCACAGAATTGTGACTTTTTGTTTTCTTCCAGAAAACCCTTGCCGCGTTGAAGTCGATATTTATTTAACAAGAGGAATGACCTTTATTAACAACTATTTAAGGCAAGATGAGACTTCGCTGGTATCTTTGCTGCCGCTTCCTACCACATTCAACATGCCAGGTATACAATTTTTGCCTGTCATATGCTGGAACTGCCGATACCGCACAATCATCAGTTCATCTGTTGCTTTAGTGGTGTTACTGATTATTACACTTTTTAAGCTTCGTTTGTCTCATCGAGCTAATAATGTATATATGCCTTTCCAGCTCTGAGATCGCCAACAGAAGTCACTTGGGATGTCAGCGTGTCTTTTGTTGAAACTCACGCAAGTGTAGTTGTGCAGATTCTTGGAAAAGACTATTCGGTGAGCTAACGCATGATTGCTTGTAGCTGTGAATGTAAGACACACACTGGCGATATACGTTGTTCGCAATTTTTTTATCTGATAGGGAGTTGTTAGGGTCTTGCGCTTCACTTTGTCGCAACTTAAAAATGGTCTAGTATTGTCTGTAGGCATATGCTTTATGAAATGTTCGTTTATAATTTTGTTGTACAAACGAAGGCATATATTTAAAGCAAATCTGGCATTCATTGCACTGGTTATCTGAATTAATTTTTTCTCTCTTTGAACTGCTACGATTGTGTTATTGGGTGAACTTTTACCAGTCATGAATGTATCTGCAGCTAGGCATGGCTACTATCCCTGTACACTGTGACCGTTTTCCTTGTGGAGGCTGTTATCGCAGCACAAGCACAGTGTCTTTTTATGAGCGTTCTCAGATGCAGTTTTTTCCATGAAAACCTCCCTTTCTGCTGTAATCGCAGCATCACGTCTAAAATCAACTCCTGCTAAAGGCTTCATTCTAGTGCACTGTTCTGTAGGAGAGTTTGGAACGTCTGACGAGTGAAGCCCAGACATACTATACTTCACCAAAGGGAAAGCAGAGCCGAGTTTCGTCCGTCAATGTGGGAAGCTTGTACATGGTGGCAACAGAAGACAGCTGGTACCGGATGCAAGTGCTCCCGTCTTCGTTGTGGAAGGAATCGGTTGTTCAAGTGAGTGAGGTTCCGGCAAATGCTGAGCCATTTAGAGCTTCCGGTACTTGAACTTTTAGTGAAACTATGACCGATTTACTTGTATCACTTTTCAGGTACCGTGTACCTTTGTTGATTATGGTGACGTGACGGTCGTTTCATTGAAGGACATCTACGAGCTAGCACCGCAGTTTAAGCAGTTGGCATGCCAGGTAAGGCCAATCTCAACCAGTGGGGTGGCTTTGCCGAAACTGACTTTGTTTTTCGCATTAAACCTTTGAGAATTTCAGATATATGATTTGCTACTGCATCATTTCCGAGACACGGTTTTTCTGTTACCTAAATAGTCGATCGTTGCTCATCTCATTTCAAAACCTTGCGATTAATCACTGGTACCATGCTAGGGTTGAGCTTTCGTACGACAGTGACATGAAGGCTTTAGTAGGCGACAGTAAAAGGAGCTTACCTTCATACCTCATACCATGTTCTCTTTGGTCTTCAGTGGTGGACAAACTTAACCCAGCCAAAACTTAGTACAAAAGAAAGAAAAAAGGTGTTGTTGAAATCGACCATCAATTGACCGATACTTGCCTCTCCTATCTTGGATTCTGTGGCCCTTGTGTATTGTTGCCTAGTCTCCATTCTTCCCCTTTTGTCAAGAATGCTCGAAAAAATTGTTGCTAACTGCTCGTGGAGTATATAGGCAAAATGATTTATTGGAAAATTTTTAGTCGGGATTCGTTCGATATCATTTCACTGAAACTGCTCTCCTTTTTGTGACCAGCGAAATTCTAGATTGAATTGATGTCGAATCGAAGTGGCCAATCGTGTCTGATCGCATTGCAGTCAAGACTCGTCTAGTAAACCAGTCCCTGTGGGTCTATTATCTGCCTTTTGCTGTTCTCTATCTATATCCAGCCCCTTGGTAAAGTGATATGGGCCATATATAGTCAATGAAACCGTCTGAATCAGCTGTGGCAGCGGATAAACTGGTTGCCTGCTTTGCAGACATTTGATCCTGGGTGCTGGTCGATTTTCTTTAACTGCATGATAAAATCAAAACCCTCCTCAAAGAGCACCCTAAATGCAAAGCTTTACCAACAGACTTTGTTGTTATTGTTAGCAGTGCTATGGTGCAAACGTTAGTGAGGGCTCATAATTTAGATGTCCTCATTGACGATAGCTTTGCATTTAAAAGTTTCATTTAGAAGACAGCTTCTGCAATAGTGATCATGTTTACTGCCAGTCTAGAATTAGACTGCCTATCGTGGTAGTTAATATTGATAATTAATTTTATTCATTTATGTAGCATCCTGAGATAATTTAATCTTTATTCAGGCGTTTTACATATGCCATGGGGCTCGAGCACACTACCTCGGCCAGACCTTTGTCGGGGCGAGCACCTTAACCACTGTGCCAAACCAGCTCGAAGCTACCTGTTTCTGTCTAGACTAGGCTAATGTAATTCGATTTTGGTAGGGCTATCATAAAACCTTTAGCCGTCTGCAGCAGATTAACATCTCCGAAAAAGTGGTTTATAAGATTAAAAATTTTAGCACTGCGTCTCCTTTGGTGAAGGCTGCAATAGCTCATGCCTGATCAAAGATATAGTGAAACGTTCATACTCTGACTTACTAGCCTTGCCATGGCTTGACTCATTCAAACCTAGCTGAACTGGTGCACCAGTACTGCCTGATCGTGCCTTTACCTGGGGCAGTACATGCACTTTTTCTTTCTTTAATTTAAAATACCGTTGGCAGCAGAAGTTTTTGCTGTGCAGTTCCTAAAGCTGAGGAACTGATCTCCACAATTCATGCACAAAGACATCTCTTCTCCTTACCAACTGTGGCACATCCCTTCCGGACTTCCTGAGCTGTAATTCCACACTAGCCACTTTCTTGACTTCCCTCCTGACTGGCCATCCTCACTTTCTCTCTGTAGTAGGAAATAGAGTCTGTCGACTTTCATAGGCACGGCTATAGCTGCTCGTGTCTTTAGTGCACCAAAGAAACTGCCGTGCAAAATATCTGCTTAGGCTTAGTGTAGCCACTCACTAATTCAGTTAAGCGATCTACTGTTGAAGACCACAAAAATCTCAGCTGTTTCTACACCTGGGGGACTTTGAGTGACATCATCGTGCAGAATTTGAGTGGCTGCAATTTTAGGTTGAAAATGATGTACTCTGTAGTTCAGTGTAGCATATCGTAGCTGTTTTGGCTAGTAGTTCAATTATGCACTTGCCGTCTCTGAGGTAATTCATTAAAAAAAAACATTCATCTGTTTAGTGCCCTAAGAGAACTAAGGGGCTAAGCTGACACCAGTGTTGCCACTCGGGTTTTGGGCTATTCTGTGCTTGTCCTTATGCATACCAGTCCCAGTTGCGCCGATGCCTATTGCTACTCACATGTGATAAATGTATGTGTAAACTGCAAATGGCATGAACAGTAAAACACTGAAAGCTGCACCAGTGACGTTGCGTTTGCCGTAAGTTCTAGATGTATTGAAGGACTCAAAAAAAGGCAGACTGACACGGTAGCATCTCTATTGCACCGAATAATAATAATAATGATAATAATGCACTTGATAAAGCGCCCTCAGAGAACTCAATCTCTTTCTAGGCGCTTTACATTTGCTGCAAAGTGAAATGCAATTGAATGGTAAGTAAAATCATGCTTGAAAAACAAACAAAATGAATAATATGGTTAGGGGTGACATGCACAGGGTCAGCATGCAAAATCATGATACATTGATCATTCACATAGTTTGCACCCCCCTCTCCTCTCCCTAATTACTGCGCTAGCTGTGGCTGATCTTGGTGGAATGTGGATGATCTTAGTGGAGGGGAACAGAACGACCGGTGAGCATGGGAAGAGGCTGTAGCCAGTGCCATGATGGCCAGCTTGGTCGTTTGGTGCTAAGCAACACGTTGGTAGTTTGTTCATTCTACATAGTGTAGCTAGCTACGTACTAGGCGTGTTGCAGCACTCCTGCATAGAATCATTGCAGTGTACAGTAAGTTTATGACATTCATGAGATGTAGTTGCTGGTCACTAGTACTGACGACGTAGCCCAAGTAAGTCTTGGACGTTCTCTTTAGAGAAAACAGTAACATGTTGTACACGGACTGCTTTCCAATATGGCATCTCAGGGAAGCAATACTCGACTGTAAATGTGGTTCACCTGAGACGGTTGCAGGCTCAAGCTCAACACAGGCACCGTGTAGCCAGTTCACTGTTTTGTCAGTGATGTAGATATTGCATGTAAGCATGTATCGTTCGTCGAACTCTTGGTGGGCAGATCTGGAATGCAAGTAGCAGATCAAAAGAGTTGGCTAGAGTATGTGGTAGTGGTAATGCAGGCGATCAGTAGGTTATTTGCTTGCAGCCCAACTGCTTTATGCTACCATCCAAGTCTCATATCTTATTTACGTGGAGCGGCCATCTGGTCAAAAACAATTTTTGTCGGCTTTGTATGCTATGCCGATTTTCTGACGACTGTGGGCTAGTGACTGAGGCTAGTCTTTCATGTTATTGCTTTATTAACAGCTTTTCTTAAATGCCTGTATACCTAGGATTGCCAAAGGTGTTTTGCCAAGGTTCTCAAAACGGTCACGCTATCATTCTTTATAAACATTTGCCTGTTCTCAGACAAGATGCAGTTTAGCATGTTTTAGAGCTGCTGTTTTAAGCTGATGCTAGTAATATTGTGGAGGGAACCAGTGCTGCTTGTGTTATGGATTGTTGCCGTGCACCAGCTAGCTCGTGCACCGCTTTGATGGTGCAGCTGTTCAGCCATGCCAATCACGTGTGTGCTATGCCTCGTAGGCCGTCATATGCACACTCGAAGGCGTGGAGGACCCGGCTGCATCTGATTCCGTTGCCGACCGGATGTGCGATACACTTTGCTCGCTTGCTGTCGGCAAGTCGCTGGTTGCACTTGTCCATTGGATGGGTTTTGACGTGTAAGAGGCGCCAGCACTAGCTGCAGCCACGGAATCTAAATCGACAGCACGTCTCTTAGCTATTACTGCATGTCACTTGTATGACTTTCTTGCTGGGACTGCCTCCGGTGCTAACTGCCTGCAGCTTTTTGTGCCTTGCCATCTTGGAAAGCTCTCACTGCATCGTGCGTGTTCAAGCCAGTCACACTCGTTGTGTCCATAGTCGTGAGGGCGGCGCTCTTTCCCCTCTCTGTCTCTGTCTTTCTCTGTCTCTCTCTCCTCCCTCTCTTTCTCTGTCTCTCTCACTCACCTTCACACTAGCCCAACACCCTGCAGCTTAGTCTTGTGTCGTGTCTGGAGCCGTGCCTCCTTCGGCGTCTTGCATCTCGGCCCGCCGATCGGTCATGCTTGTGCTCTGCACCCACGTGGCAGCCCATGCTTCCTCTACTGCAGAATCGAAAGCCATACTCGACTGCCGGTGACATTGTTCGATACAAATGGAAAGGGTGTCATTAATATCAATAATGAATTGATCAAGATTGCCTTCACTGTGGATGAGAGCGATCTCAAGGAAGTATGTGCGCGGCGAGCTGCTTCCGTTCCGAACTCTATTCTAGTCTGTTCTGCTGCTTGACGATGCATGGCCGTGAGAAGAGTGATTGATGCCAGTAGGGATCACGGAGTGCAATAGGAATCGCGGTGCTAGGAACCCATCATTTCAATTGGCTGTTTGAATCAACTAGTAGCCGAGAGAGAGAGAGAGAGAGAGAGAGAGAGAGAGAGAGAGAGAGAGAGAGAGAGAGAGAGAGAGAGAGAGTTATAAGCATCCCTGGAGGAGATGGAGGAACGTCTAAGGAAGACCTATGGAAGGAGGTTCTCATTAAGACGGTCTGCATGATTTCTCACGGTGTAAAAGGCCTGCTGAGCCTGGTCGAGAATTTGATCTAGACCAGATGACGACTTGGAAAGTTCAAGAATCGTTCTTAAAAAATGTGGCTGGCATCATGCCGGGTTTAAGCAAAATTGCTGTAGCTGAATGGTGTATAAAAGATATGGTATATTGCATTACAAGGTGTCTTGGCTCACCTTCAAGGCCAGGTGTGGCCTATGGGCTTTGCACTAGAGGAATGCGGTCACACAAACTGTGCAAGATCTCTTGGCAGGCCTTCTGCATTGACTGTGCTTTTAGGGCCAGCTAGTATAGGAATGGTGCTTAGCAAATGGCAGATAGCAAGCGGAAGATATATATCTAAGGAAGAATCATCTGACGAGCCCAGTCAGACCTTTCGGGGGAAGAGTTTGTGTAGCATAACTTCAAGCAGTCTTGAAAGTCAGTTAATTTTTTTAAATGAATAGGAAACAGTTTTTTGTAGTCTTAGTGATTCAAAAAGGCTGGAAGAAGAAATTGAAGAATGGAATGAAATGGAAGAAGAAAGAATTCAGGAAGCCAGCAATTTCAGAATGCATCGAACATGCTGCTTGCCGATGGAAGACTGGCTTACCTATGGCGTGACATGTTCATGCTACTGCCTGCAGCTACATCACCAGCGCTCGGTGGTCCAAGCGATCGGTGGCTCATTTCTGGTAGCCCGACAAAGACAAGGTCATCCCAGCTATAGTAAACGTCAAACCGAGGCTCGAAGCCCGCGAGTCCACTCTTGCTTGGCATGCTCTCAGGTTTGATATTCTTGTGGAGCTAGCCATTCTCCATTTACTTTTGATGTTAGTAATGGAAATGTCCTGCGTGAGATAGCTCTGATAGACAGGGGAATCTCAATAGCTGAAAATCTATGTCAACCGCAGGTGTTTACAGATGTATACTATAAGAGGTCGGCTTCCAAACTTGTTCATGTCTTTATGACATCGTTCGAATTCGCCTGGCTGATTCTCCTGGTGAGCATGTGCAGGGATATAAAGTTTTGTTTCCGACATTGGTGCAAGCTCGTTAGGATGTCTATTGGTCTTAGTCCTTCAAAACTCTGACTATATTCTTTGGGGCTACACAAACCTATACATGGTGCATCGGTTCGAAGGAAGATCTAGAATAATAAAGAACCTTGCCCTGGAGCCCCCTTGCAGCTTGCATAACTGATTTTCTCCTTTAGTGTTTAATGGCCTAATCTTGATATTGTCTAACCTGGACTTATTTAACCTTGGTTGAGGTGGGTAAAGTAGTCAACTCATTCAGCAGACACAGCCAGTCGCTAGTCGTGAGTTGGTTGCTGAATGCTACGAGTATCGGCCACTGGCTTGGAGGGGGCGTTGGCAGCTTCTTGTTCTTGCTGTACCTCTAAGCAGTCTCGGTGTTTTCTTGATCACAAAGACGGCAGCAATCATCTATGATTCTTTCGGACTTCGGGACCGGCCGATGTGACGCTGCCGTCTAGTAGGTCCGCATCTTGTCAGTCTAGTCTTGCTTTGTACCCACCTAGCATGAGCCTCCCTCTGCTAATGGAAGCTTGCTGCATGCCTTTCCTTCATTGCTGTCTGTATCATTTGTTGTCCAGGACTTGTTTGTTCAGAAGGAAGGGTAACTATTTGCTGGGCAAGTGAGGCCTAGACTAGAGTAGGCCACTGCTGACCTCTTTCCTGGCGGGGGGGGGGGGGTTGTTGCATCGGCCTCCAATGGCTGCCGGCTGCAGAGCCGAGTTAGGGCAAGTATTGGTGCTGCTGAAACCGTGGAGATTAGGTCAGAGTGTTTGTAGTTCATTCTTTGAACTTTTTAAGCTCACTGATGGACCATCTGGTTGATGCTCCTAGGGAACGTGCACTGGGGTGTACAGTTTTAACTCCCGACTTCCATCAAGACATCCCCTTACTTGTCCATATTTAAAAAGAAACTAAAATACATATATTTACCACAGCATTTTAGTGGTCCCTGTGATTCGTCCTTTATGTCCTTATGCATGCTGATGCTGTGCATGCTGCTGCTAACCAAACTTACATGCTGACTCTGTGCATATCACCCCTAACCATGTTATTCTTGTAACTTATTGAGCATGCTGCCACTAATCATTTGATCGTGCTTTTATTGCAGCAAATGTAAAGCGCCAAGAAAGAGATTGACCTTTGAGGTCGCTATATAAAATGTGTTATTGTTTTTAATAGTGTATTATCATATTCTTTGGGGCTACACAAACATATACAGGGTGCATCGCTTCGAAAGGAAGATCTAGACTAATACAGCAGCTTCCCTTGGAGCCTCCTTGCAGCTTGCATAGCTGATTTGCTCCTGTAGGGTTTACATACATAATCTTGTTATTGTGTCACATTGACATTTAACCTGCTTGAGGTTGGTAAAGGGGCTCACTCAGTCCCGAGACACAGCCAGTCACCAGTCATAAGTTGGTTCCTGGAAGCCTAGAGTCTCTCCAGCTGCCTTCAGTGGTGGCAGCTGCTAGGTCTCGCTTTGCGTCTGAGCAGTCTTGCTGTTATCTTGATCAAAACGACGGCAGCCATCATATTGAATTACCCATTTCGTCGGGCTGCACGACCGGTCGAGATGAGAATTGCTGCCGTCTAGTAGGGCCGAAACTCGGCCTCTTAGCCTTGGTTTTTGCTGGCTTAGCCTTTCACTGCTGACGGGAGTTTGTTGTATGCATTTTCTTCATTGCTACTTGTTGTTTGCTCAAGATCTGCATGGTAGCATGATCGCACCGGTCTTTGATGCTAGACTTCGATGGTACACATCAACTGTTGACGTAGATTTTCGTTCTCATGCCCCTGGGTCTTACTTAGCTTTATGGCAAGTTGCCTCACTTCTCACTTTTAACGTTTTTAACAGCTTCTTTCGAATTTGTCAAGTCAGGGGATGTCGTGGCATTTGTCGTGGTGAGTTCCAGGCTATGGTAGCTTACAAACTAAAGGCACGGTCTCCAAATGAGCAAGGTTTATTTGAGGCACAGCTAAATGACTAGAGTCGGAAGAGCAGTTGTTTCAATGCCTTGCCAGATTGGTGAGTAGTTGTGATAGGGTTGGCTATAGCAAGAAAATGGGGGGGGGATTTAAAAGCGAGTGACGAGGTGCTTGATTGTGAGCCGGTGCAGGTCGGTAAGAGTCGGTGAAATAGGGCAATAGCGACGTTCACGACTGACAAGTCTAGTGGCTAAGTTTGTCGCCGAATGCATGCACCTGATTGCACAGCCTGAGAGACCGGGAAGTAGTGTACCACAATTATATTTTATTAGTATTTTACAACAATTTAGATCAGATATCAAAAGTGCATCTATTAAATTGAATGTGGTGTCCTGTCTAAGCAGGCCTACATTTTTGCAATGTTACCTAGGTGAAAGCAAGCAGACCTGACTGTGAAGCTGACGTGGTTGTCTAGTGAAAGATTACTGTGGAACAGAGTGCACAGATCCTCACTTAAGCTTGTAGAAAAACCGAGGGTCTTCCTTTTGCAAATAGCTTGCCTTTCTTACCGTCGGTGGCATGCTGTATTCTGTGTGCTGCCAACGCCCCCACCATATCCTAGGACTCAACTGATCTTTTTTCCTAGTCTCATATCCACATCAGCAGTGAATCTTGCTTGTCTTTTGTGCACTGTACTGATATTTGGCCATGCAGTTGCTCTTTGCACCGCACACGTGCAAAGACACCCGATTTTCTTACTTGCAGTCATCATGGGCTCCTTCATCCAACAGTCGTGGTGCCATTCAGAGAGAAGCACAACCGATAGATCCAACAGGTCATGATGCTGCTGGCAGTGCAAGGTATTGTGCCCTATTACCTCAGCGTTGCAACACACCACTGTAGCCTTTTAGGCATGTCCACGGTGTTAGTAATTGCTGCAGAACCGACTAGTCTGACACTGATTCATGTCCACTAAGTATAAATTTACTGTCATCTCAAAAGGGATTATTCAGTGATGACATCTTTTAGTTATAGTGGGCTTAACAAGTTGACTTGTATTTATGTTGTTTATCAAGCATGATATTACTCACCATTCAATCGCTTTTCCCTTTGCAGCAAATGTAAAGCGCCTAGAAAGAGATCGAGTTCTCTGAGGGTGCTTTATCAAGTGTATCGTTATTATTACTGCATTTTGAAACTCAATCGGCCATAGAACCAACGGTGCCTGCCATCGAGATCTCAACATTTGGGCGATGCCGTTTAAATCTGCTTGACATTATAGTTGGTATATCCCAAAGGGGTACCTACTGGGTGCATTAAACGAAGCAGATATTCGTATTGGCATTTACTGTGCCAAGTGTTAAACGCTAAATAGATAGCTGACATCGTTCTTGTTATGATGTTAAGCCTCAGTAAGCTAATAGTTCAATTGCTTAATGCAACTCCTGTGTATAGTTGCTCTTCTCTCGATAGAACTGGCTACTCTCGAAAACACGCAATCTGAATATCTGTATGTCTGTTGTGTAGACAGCAGTGGTACCGTGAGATGCTTTTCATATAGTAGACTGAGTGATGATGTCTGTGCACATTTTGCAAACATGTGGGTGTGCCACTTTGTCGTACTCACTTCACCTATGCTGACCGACTATTAGCATTACCTTAAGGGATTTAAATTCTGATCTAACGGTGTTATTTATGACCCAAGTAAGACAAAGTTTTACAGTAGTTTGGGCTTGAGTGAACTCGGGAGTGAGAACAATCTGCAGCTGCCAATTGTGTCAAGTCGATCTGCCGGAAATGGGATTAAATGTGATCGACAGGCTGTCTAAGCTATTTTCTAGATTATAAGAACAGTTTATTAATATAAGAATAATAGATCATCTGTATGACATTTTAAAAGAATGTAATCTCTAGCCAGGTCAACTCTATTAGAGATTCATTACCCATGAGGTATGTGACGTGCAAAGTATCAGGCATGCAATAACAAACAGGCATCATGCTTAGGCCAGCATGCTTATCCGAACCTGAAAAAACTTGTGGCCACCAATTTGTACAGCCTCTAGCAAGTAATGTGCTCTGGATCATGCACAGATATATCCACATCAAGCTGACTGCACCAAAAAAGACAAGCTCGTCGGCAAAGCGGAAGATGACCGAAAGAGATGCATCGTTAAGTTAGACCCAAAAGCGGCAAGGTCATCATAGGTAGTAACCAAAGCCAAAGGCAAGTTTCAAACTTCAGGTGCATCCGACCTGACGGCTCAACAGCTAAAAGGTTTTAGTCTAGTTCTACAGATGGCACGGTGACAAGAGATGCTGAGAGGCAGGTGATGTGAGAGCCTGGGAATCAAGGAGGAAGGAAGTTGGATAGATGGTAGGATGGAAGGAGGTGACTAGATTCTGAGAGTCAGGTGGTGTGAAAGCACACTGGGAATCAAGGAAGTCAGATAGATGGGCTGGTAGGAGCAAGTGAAGCCAGCTGTAAATAAGAGAGGGGATCTTGAAATCGATTTGATGCTTGATAAGGACCACATGAAGGACAGAAATGGTTTGATATGTCAGTGTGGTGACACGCTAGTTACGGACGATGAAAGTTACTGGCAAGAACTCTTGAATATAATTGATTATTAATAATCTAGATTAAATGTAACTAACGGCAAAGCTAGTTTTGCGATCGTACTCTAATGCCAGCAGGCCTTGATTTTGGCGATGTTCCTTTGTTAAAAGCAGGCCAACCATGACACTGTATCAATGATCCGACAGCCGTCGTAAACGAACATCCAGCTCACCAGTACTATACGATGCTCTAACTGTTATATTTCCAATTAAAATTTCCTAGTGCTAAATCTTTGTGAATGTTTTAAGTGCCCACTAAAGGAAATCAGAAACTCTGTTTTTGATCACCACAGCTGACCTGGGAGGTTGGTATGAGCTAGTATATGGGTCGTTGGTTGGAGACTTGTTACTGGTTACAGTTACCCATGCTTTGCATATTTCAGCCTTCGTGCAGGCGAAGCGGCTGCCACCGGATTCATTGGTAAAGCGATGGCTGTGTATGACCCAGCTACAAGCATTACAGGAAAACCTGACCGGGATGCTTCACGGGCGATGGGAGATGTCCACACGGCAGCCAAGGGTTTTTCTGCTGAAGAAGATGCTCTGTGTGAAGACAGATCGGATTACCCATTTTCATTTAGCCCATTGGCAGTGGGCCTAACTCTGCATGTGTATGTTACACATGTCAGTAGCCCCGACTATTTTGCAGTACGTATCACGGCTGGCAGCGCTTGCTAGCGTTTTTTTTCAAGGCACAGCATACAGAGTGCTGGTAACGACGGCACACTGACTTCTCAGCCTTCTGCCCCTGACTTTCGGGCACATGCGATTTCACGACATTGTAGGCTGTGCCCGCTCGTGAGCTGAAGGCCTTACGTGATTTCATGACCGACATGTCGTCGACCTACAGTAATCGGCCACACAACATCCCTGTATGTAGTATTTGTTGACTTCCACTGTGCATTTTATTGCTCCTAACGTTGCAGACATGGTTAGTGTGCTGCCGTATTGATTCACTTACCTTGGCCAAAAAGAGACACCTTTGTAAAGACAACTTGGCTGCTAGCAACAAGCTGATGAATTTTCTATGCTTAATCGTTATTATCGATTATTCTTTATCATCATATTGGTTTAAGTCCTCAGCTCCAAGATTACAAGTCCTCATCTCCAATGAGTTAGCTCTGACCAGTATTGAGATGAAGCTAAGATCGATTAGGCACGTTTCTCAAAATGGCAGTCTTTGCAAGATTGCAGGTGCTAGGGCTGGTACAGCCTCCTGATTGATTGCTGTATGTTCAACGTTCCTTAAGTGTATGCCGGCTCTTCTGGACAACATGTCTAAGAGCCTCTTCCTAGATGGCTTCCCAACAGCTGTGGACTTTTCTGGTTTAAATTGGTGCCTCACAGGTGTGACGTCGTTTGCTTTGCTTGCTTCACTGATTGTCCCCTTTGTTGATGAGAAAGCCGATACTCTTTTCCTGTTTGAGTGCAGCTGAGAGCTAACAAATGTTAAGTGGCAAACGTGAATTGATGTAACAGAAGCATGAAGCCAGGTCGTCGATGCTATTCAAAAGATGCCAATAAAGGATAAGTGAATCTTCAATTTTAGATGCAGGTTACTGATCTAAACTGTCATCTAGTTAGATAATGGGTATATAGACAATTAGATAATATTAGACGGGATGCGTTTTGAACCCAGCCCTTGAACCTAGCTGCTGACTAAGTTGTGCAAGATTGAGCTGAACACTTGTCGATCTAACCTTTTTTTTGTACCGGAGCACCTTTTGGCTATTGTACATTAAAGGATTGTTTCTTCTCAATGCTTTCAGTTTCCGGCATCAGGGTTCTGATTATCCTGTTGTTCCAACGATCCAGGAGTGCCAAGGAAAGAATTGCCAAAGACTTTGCTTAATTTTTGCCTTTCTGTTCCGGCTTACATCAAACTCGAGATAAGTGTCTCTGGAAACAGATGGGGGTAAAGAGTGGGTGCAAACGTGCAGATGGCTGCCGTTGGTTTGGTGCAGCGGATTGTCAATGTGGTCTTTCGTCGTGCTGCGCCTAATAACGATGGCACACTTCTCTGTCCTTAAATGATGCTATGGTTTCGTGTGGACGTGGTCTGTCGGGGGACTTTTGATGTCTATGAGTCCGTCGGCAGCATCATTACCGTCTGGCATGAGGCGTGTGCTGTTATTCCCTTCTTACCAGTTGATTCGGTCGATTTTGCTTTTACTGGCATTCCTTTTTAGCAGTTGCTTGCTTGTTTGGCAGTGCATTTTTTTATTGGCAAGCTGGTGAGTGCAAAAGATGAGTATGCTATTCGTCAGACCTAGCAGCAGGCTAGCTTAGTCGCCTGAGAACGCCACCATCAAATTGCATTACACGCACCTCTAGGTACCTAAGGCAGATCTAAGAATCGGAGGTTGGTATGCAGCTTACTTAGCAGACGGCATATGCTACAGAGTGATGGTTGTACAAGTGAGAACAGAAACTCCTGAGGTAAGGATTGCATTCTGCCCTGTCTAGTACCTCTTTTTGCTTGTTTTTCTCTTTGGCTTCGTGGCATGATCTGAAAAAATCCCACGCTGTGTGTCTCCATCAGTTTTATAAACGTATGTTGATTTTTCGTCCGAGATTTCTCTGTTGTTCTGCAAAGGTTTTTTTCTGTTGCAGTACTAGATCATTTGCTTTTGAGCCAGGTATTTTTTTCGATATTGGATTTGGTGTTTGTACACCATATGTCCAACATAATTCTTGGTGATGCCTCTTTTTTTGGATAACCCAAGAGAGTTCTTTTGGGTGTGGGTTGGCTTGCCTAAATTGATAATTAGCTTTAAGAGTTATTGTTCCAGTTCCATGTTAGGTGCACAGAATTTTGTGCTCACAGATTTTTGTGGCAAAGTCGCTCAGAACACTTGGGTGCTTTTATCCAATCAAAGCTTAAAATATAAAAAACAATGTTGCCTTTTTTCCAGTCAATAACAAAGCAATTTTAAGCTCAAATTAAGTCTGATTACCCGGGCAAAGGTTAAGGTTTTCCCGCAATAGTCACTTAAAATCGCCTCTCATTTAGAAGGAGACTTTTTAGCTTTCTTGCTGTACTCTATCAGTTGCAAGAGATCTTTATACTGTTGGATTTTTGAATAATAGATGCCCTTGACTCCTCGATTTTGGATCTCACGTTTAGCAGTGTCAATAACGATCTCAAGGCCACGTCTCATTTGCCAACTGACATTTGTAACTCATAGCTACAAAGCAGGGCTCGAAGTGTGAAATATATCTCGCAGCTCCCGTTATAATAATAATTTATCTGTCTGTAACTCCACAAAGACTATGTGGGCGTTAGGCAGGAGAGTTTTGTATAGCGCACTCACAGCCTAAGCGGCTTTCTGTATGCATTCGGTAGCCGACAGACTTCATTTCACGTAATAAATAGAAAGTGGAAAGCATAGTACAGACAGAGAAGTTGAGGTAGTGAGAAACATGGAAGTAGCAGCTCAGGATTACTAGAACAGATGTGCCATAGTCGGCAGCAAGAGAGTAGTTGTCGTTGCGTAAGAATTGCTGAAGCGAGTTGCACAGTCTAGGACCTGCAGAGCTAAAGCTTCTTTCGCCAACGGTCTTTAAGCAGAGGAATGGAGCAGCTAATTTATTGCCCATACATGACCTGAGGAAACGAGGAGGCTGAAACTGGTGCAGCAAGCAGTGGTGGGCCTTGTGGGTCAGCATAAGAACTTTGCTCTGTATCCGTTGATCAACGGCAGCCATCCTAGCTCTTTCAGCAAAGGAGACACGTGGTCGAACCTCTGGAACTTAAGACAGGCCAACGTCGGGCCAGTAGAACTTAAAGCGACCGTGAACATCCACGTGGTTTGATTTAGATAACTCATGCTACCCAATAACTTTAATGATTAGTTCTGAGATATGATACCGACATGCTACAAGCAGAACATTTCCCTGATCATTCCAGAGCAACATGCGCTTGCATCCTGAATTGCCTGTGTTTGAAATGGTTGCATAGAAACACAATGTTTGTATTTTATCGTTGGCACTCTGATCGCCATAAGATTCTGTGGCACCGTATGCTCTAGCTAGAGAGAGAGAGAGAAAGTCATTGTCGTGGGTTAAAGAACGATTCGCTAGAATGGAGCAAGGTTTTAAGAAACAGATTAACTTTTATTTTCTCTTTGAATGTCGTCAGTCAGGTGATGACCGAATGTCAGTCGGCACTGAGCTCCAAGCCATACTATGAAGATTTTTAGTATCGATAAACGAGATTTGGTATGCTCTAGTAGCACTGGCACTGAATTTTGAATGTGGCCCTGCCATTTGCTTATTCGATGTTCATCAGTGTAATCGTTTTGGGTGATTGTTGTACCAATGTCAGAAGAGTCAGGTATGTAAATTTGTATCAACTTTAAAAGCCGTGTGATTTTTCCCACTAGTCTAGTGCGATGCCACATCTGAGCTCATTACAAATAATGTGTAGAGCTGTGTTTCAAGCCTGTAGTCTATAAAAGTATATATCTCTCTCTCTCTCTCTCTCTCTCTCTCTCTCTCTCTCTCTCTCTCTCTCTCTCTCTCTCTCTCTCTCTCTCTCTCTCTCTCTCTCTCTCTCTAGTGTGCATGCACACAGGCAGTGGCAGCTATTTAGTGATCGGTGAATTATTTTGCACTAGGTAAAAGTCTATGTGGTCGACTTCGGAGAGACCCAGGACGTTGTTGCTACTTCGCTTATGTCTCTTGCTAAGAAGTTTAGGTATCTGCCTGCTCTGGCCTTGCAAATGAAACTAACCGGTAAGCATGCGGCGCACTACTGCTTGCCGAAGCTGCTTTGATCGACCCAGCAGCTGAGTACTGATACTCGATTCTCCTCGGATATCCATGCTCGCCTCATATGCGGCGAGCCTGTTGTGCATTACAGGGGTCAGGCCAGCCGGCAGTAGCACCAGCAGCAGCAGCTCCTGCAGATGGTCCGGCGAAAGCTGTAAAATATTTTCCGAGCTCACGGTTGATAAGCACCTGTTTGCTGTCGGCGTTTCCCTGCTTGGGGACACAGACAATGGTTTCAAGCTAAGTGAAGTGAAGCTTATCGACACCTCTCATGGAGACGTCGACGTGGACATTTCGAATGTTTTCATTTCAAGAGGCTGTGCTGTATCCACCACTCCGAAGACTGGCTCTACTCCATAGACCAAAAGTGGCTTACCCTGTTGTTCGCATGCTTAAATCGTTGTTGTTAGTATCTAATGATTGTTCACTCTTAACGTGGCATTAAAATTTGTTTTGGTATGGTTTTATTTAAAACTGATGGCTGTGCTCAGGTATGCCTGCCTTGCTTTCCACTGCCTCTGCTGGCTGCAGCAGGTTTGGCGATTGGTACTTCTAACCTAAGTAACTAATGCGTTTAACCTTCGGAGCGTTTTTGCGTTTAACCTCCATACGGCTCATGGCCTACGTAGCTCTGATCCCCGTCGCAGTCTCCGAGCGAGCATCAATCAGCAGAGCCAGGTATGTTTCTGCTCTGGCGGTGCTGGCCTGTTGCATACTGGTCAGGTACAGCTATCCTGCAGTTCCTGCTTTGCGAGTTTTCTTAGACTGAGGCTGAGACCACACACCTCCCTACCTAGCCTCACTATACGCCTCACTCGAGCCACGATTCAAGCTTCTGTTTGGCCTGCGTATTTTCTTCTGGCCGATCTGGTCTGCAGCAAGGATGTGTGACCATGTGCTGTATAATGATAATAATACTAATACACTTTTATGGTACCCTGTGAGAACTAAATCTCTTTCTAAGCACTTTATAAATTCTGTAAAGGAAACTATCGACATTTTTAGTGATAACATGTACGGTGTCAGCACTGGCACACGTAAGCATATTGGGTAATTTATAAGGACCCAGCAAAAGCCAATTAGACACGTGCATGTTCTCAGCCTCGTCATAAATCAACTTAATTCAGAAGAATGTCGTGTCTTCAATCGAATATGAGTTCCTGTCCTTAGGATTGTGCAAAATAAATGTAGGGCCGCCTAAGGATTTCAGGTTGGTTTGAGGTACAGCTAAATGACGAGTCAGAAGAGACAGCAGATGGTAGGATGCCTAACTCTGTAGAGGCTAGTTTGGATAGGTAGGCTTGAGCAAGAGGATAAAGGGACCTAAATGGAGTGACAGATACTTTCAAGTCGGTAGGCTGATGGATGAGGAGCCCTTTCGGGTCGATTAGAAAGGGATCGTGTGCATTGACTGTTAAGCACGCGTACATGCCTAACCAACGCTTAGCATTGGTCATACAGATTGCTTCCAACAGACCTCCTTGTGATATGCTTATCAAGTGCAATATTATATGCTTTGCAGCTACATCCGCCGACAACAATTCACCGCAGCATAAGTGTAGCAGGTGCTATTAAAGCAAACTTATTAAACCGAACTCAGAAATGAACTCCAGTGGCTAACAGGTGGAGTTTAGCTTAAATTTAAAACCAGTTTGCCCGTACATTATTGGCCGAGCTATGGAATTTACGAGGGACAGCACTGCACTGTATTGGGAACCGTTTAAAAGTCACAAGTGAGTACCTCAGCAAGCTTCGAAAAATTTCTTAGACATACAAACTTGCAACAACGTGAGAAGCAAGTCGTATAGGATCAAGATGTCGGTAAGTTTGTTAATTGTAAAAATGATACTTCTGGTTTTTATTTGCGTTAGAAATACCTTGTATAAGTAGTACTTCTCCAACGTAGAAGCCGTCAGAACTGATCAGTATCTCCAGCATTTTGATGGTACACTAAGTAAGTACTCGATGGTCGGAAGCATTTTCTTGACGTCCTGACTTCTTGCTTATGGACTTTCAGTGTAAAGCGTGAGACGAAGTGCCGCGGTGAAGCCATTCACTTGTCAACGGTCGAGAAAATTACGATTGTTTAATAACCCAGCCAACAAAAAGAGCGTGGACCGTATCAAATACGGACCAAGGATAAGCGGCAAACAGTTCCAATATATACTAGTTCTCAACTAATACCAGTGTCTGAGCAAGCCATCATCCATACAGATCTGAATGCTATTGGCTTCTCTTCGCGATCACGCCTCGATCAGACACAGCCGAGTGGCCTTGGCAGAGGCCCAGTGGCCTAGGTACACGTATTGTGTGGCCAATCAGTAGTGATCTGCATGTCCGAAAATAGACATTCAGGAGTCAGCCAGTGCTGCACTCAAGGTGAAACCGCTCGGCGCAAAGGCCGCGAATCGGACAGCCAACATAAAGCTCTTCAGTCTACGGTGGTAAACTTTCTGCTGCAGAGGTGGGTACCTGTAAACTGAACTTGGCCAACGCTAGCTGCCGGCATTTCATCCTAGCTGCACCCCGTCAGACACGGTTTCACTTGGCCATGAGGTTGACCAAGTGAAGACGTTGACTGTCATTTTGAGCATATTTGACGACGACTTCTTACCACGACCGAATATCGTCCATGATAGGGCTACGTTTAACAGCCACCCTCAACATCCGGGTGTCTACCGAGAAATATTTATATGCTCTCTTCATGATTTAGCTTCGCGCTACGAATTCGGCTTGATGACAGATTCTGTCGATCCGAAATCGACTTAAGGGCTTGTCGACCTCAAGCTTTTGAAAGCCCTAATCCTCGATCTTCCGTTAACTGTGGCCGCACAAAAAAGCTCGTCAGACGGAGACGGAACAATCAGAATTGAGTATGCAGCACCGGGTTTTAAACGTCTCGGAGGTTCGTTAACGACCACAGTCCGCCGAGTGTCCTGAGCCCTGCGTCTTAGAGGCTATCAGCCGTATAGACCATAAAAGAATTATCCTTTCCGATGACGTAGATCAAGCTAAGAGCTGCCTGAACTGTAACTGGGGTCACACTCATTGGCACTGCCCGGCACTTGTAACGCCGCTGCAATAGCTGCTGGAAGTTAGGCCATTTCGCAGTGCATTGCAAATTACGACTGAAAGCTAATGCCAAAGTAAGAGATGTGGCTGAATCAGATGATGAGAATTACACCGTGGATGCCGTTACAAAGCATGTAGCTGTGGATGCCAGTCAGTAAGGGCATCATCACCCTGGCAAGCGGATTTGTTCGGGTATGAAACGACCGTTCCATTTAGAATAGATAGTGGTGCTGACATAACCGGAACTACGAAGACACATACTAGGACCGCCTTGTCTCAAGCCTCCAGCGGTAAAAACACACAGTATCGGAAACCCCCATGGCTTAAGCGGGCACATTTAAAGCGAGGTTAAAGCAAAATAAAACGCCGCCTGCTGCCAGTCTGTGTAGTCACCGGGGAAAGAAATAATACCCTTAGCCGACAGGCTTCTCTGTGCATGAGACTGATCAAACTCAGCTTAGAGGAGACTATTCTTCGCGATGCGGCATGGAAAGATTGTATTAATGCAATACCAGCCAGCAAAAATTTGTCTCAAAGCAGATGGGGAGCCAGACTGCGTACACGCTGCTCGTCCCATACCCAGACCGCTGTTCCCTTTAGCAAAGGATGAACTCCTTCGAATGAAGAAGAAAGGCATCGTCGGGTGCGTATCGGACCCGACCGAACGGTGCTCTCCACCTATGCCGGTCCTGAAGCTCGACGGCAAAGTGCACCTTTGTGTCGACTTGAAGCGCTTAAATCGAGCAAATGGATTGTGGAATAACGAAACAAAAGAACTCGAGAATAGTCTACCAAAACATTTCACTGCATTAAGACCAGTTCCACATAGTGAGAGCTTTAATATTCCAGAATGTCCAGCAGAATATTGTCTTGATTCGTCTGCCGAGAAAATGATGCCTCTCCTGGTACGTCAGCATGCAGTGATCCCGATTGCCACTGTGGAGCATCCTCAACCCCACAGAGAATAAAACAGGAAGAACTGGATTACCTGGTTTATGATTTAGACTTATCCAAGAACAAGGCTGAGTTGCTAGGATTAAGACTCCAACAATGGATTATTTTCTAGGAAGATGTCACAATTACTTTAAAGCGAAAGCGCCGCCAGCACTTTGAGCCTTTCTTCAGAAATAAAAGTAATCTGGTTGGTGAAAGGTACGTGCGACCTATGCTTTATCAGAGTCTGCCTTAGGTAAATGGCACTATGTTTTTCTCTAATTTCAATACCTGCAGTGGATTTTTGACTATTCCGTTGTCCAATGAGGGCATTCGCTTACAACCATTTATAACGCCGTTTTATGTCTTTGTTTTCGGCGGCTGTGCTTCGGCATTACTAGAACCCGGCTGTCTTTCAGCGATTTTGCACGATTTCTTGTGTGAGATCCAAGGTTTATCCATTTATATGGACGACTTTTTAATTACTGGATCCGCAGCGGCTGAGCATGACATCAGATTGTGTGATGTCATTTCCGTAATTTCAAAGTTGGGCCTAAAGTTGAATAGCAATGAGTATATCATCCGTCAGCCCCTTTGACATTATCAGGGCATGTTATTAATGCCAGCGGCGTCCTACCGTTAGACGACGAAATGCAAGTCATCATTAAACTCCCTGGGACGACCAAAGTAAGCCCGGCTAAAGCAATGCCTAATTGTAATAAACTAATTCGGGGTTTGTGCCAAATCTGGTCGCTGTTTCGAAACCGCTAAAAGAACTCCTCTCGCCCGACTCAGTGTGGTACTGAGAGCCTAACTAGAAGAAAACATTCCGGGAAGCTAAGTTGCTATTGACTAAGGCACCGATGTTGGCTTATTGCGACCCAAAAAAGTCTGGGATTGTCAGTGCCAATGCCAGTAGCTATGGTCGAGGTGCCGTCCTGCTGCAGTGCGAAGGATCGCGAGAGCAAGATGTACATCCTGTCGCATTTGCATCCCGCGCGTTGTCGTGCGTCGAAATGAGGACGCTCAGATCGAAAAAGAGTGTCTTACAGTGGTGTGGGCGTGCGAGACGTTCAGTCAGTACCTTGCTGGTTCGCCTTCTTGTGAGCTTTGTACTGACCACGAGACGCTTATTCCGTTACTGAAAACTTCGCAATCTTTACCATGCTCCGCCTAGATGCCAATGCCTATTTATGCGAATGGTCCATTTTAACTCTCATGCCGTGTGTGGGGTTTTGCACCAGCTGTAATCGCTTGATTGCACATGCCGGTAGACCAGCAAGCAGTGAGTTAAAGAAGTCAAGACGGGATTTCAAAAATGCATGGGCCAACTTAAATGTGGTATTCCTGTCTAAGCAAGCCTGGATTTTAGCAACGTTAAGTAGCTAGAAGTTGACAGACTTGACTGTTGAGCTGATGTGGTTGTCAATCGAAATGTCATTTTTGAACGTGACACCTAGATTTCGTGTATATTCAACTGAAGATACGATGGCAGAGCCTATTTTGAGCGTTAGCCTTTCCAATATGTGATTCAAATTTGGTTTTTCCATAGCTAGTAAGTTGATTTTTATCATCATCCAATTTCAGAAAATTTGCTGTTATCCATGTGCGGATGTCATCAGTGCATGCATCAAGGGAGTTGTGAGAATACGACGTGCTGAGGACTGGGAGGGATCAAAGCAAAGTTACAGCTGAGTGTCTTTCGTATAGAAGTGGAAGCCTAGATTGTGCTTTTCAATCACATCGGCAAGAGGAACGGTTTATACCGTGCAAAGAACATGATCAAGCACGGAGCCCAGAGGTACCCCAGTTTGGAGGTTGTTCGAATGATCTTTGTTCATTCACATCTATTCGCAATACGCAGGACTCTCCTACTAAGATAGGACCTGTATGACGATCACGTATGCCTGACAGCCGGCCAGTTTTTTCGTTGAGGCTGATCTACGACAGCCATCAGAGGGTGACCAAATGTAATGACCACGTTAGGCTGTGTTTATACTGGCTAGGCATTAGCAACGATGTTAGGACATTTGTCGATTACTTTAGCTTCCGTCTAACCAACCAGAGAAGACAATTGCATGAGCCACTCATCCCGACACCGTTACCCAGTGTTCCTAAGCAACAAGTTGCTGCCGATGCCTTTGAATGCGAGTTACTGCAGTATTAAAGCTCTTACGCTGACCCACAAGGCCAAGGCCACGGCTTGGCTCCTTCGTACCTAGCTGAACTGCTGCATCAGTTTCAGCCCGTTCGCGCCCTCGGGTCCTGTGTGGACAATAAATTAGCTGTTCCACTCCTCCGCTTAAAGACCGTTGGAGACAGAAGCTTTGGCTCTGCAGGTCCTAGACTGTGGAACTCGCTTCCACAATTCTTACGCAACGACAACTACTCTCTTGCTGCCGGTTATGGCTCATCCTTTTCAGCGGTCCTGAGCTGCTACTCCCATGTTACTCACTACCTCAACTGCTCTCTTGACTCTGCTGTTTCGTGAGACTAAGTCTGTTGGCTACCGAAAGCGCACCGAAAGCCGCTTTGGCTGTGAGTGCGATATACAAAACTCTCCTGCGTAAAACTCACAAGGTCTTTATGACTTTGTGGAGTTACAGACGGAAATGCATTACATTACATATTAATGGTAATATATTTCTACCCACGAAATGCGGAAATCAAGGCATTGTCAAAATCGACGACCAAAGAAGTGGTGGCCGAACTGCAGACCAAATCGGCTCTGGGGTATACACAGTCATTGAAGTCTAAATGTGGTCCACAATTTTGACTTCACGAATTTGGCGATTTCTAGAGGCGATAGATGTTTAAGCGGACCAGCCCACATTTTATACAAGCCAAAGGGGAAATATAAAGAGCAAACTGCCAAATCTATTGTGAGGCAGCCTGACCGTGCCTCACTCTAATGATGCAGTAGTCGATGCCTTGCACCCCTGCAGGCTTCAGTAGAGCACAACCGATCATTAGACGACAAATTAGGACGACGTTGCCTGTGCTTCCTCGGCACGTCGAATCACAATGGCTGGTAAAGAAAACGGTGAAACTCAACAATGAACGTGCAAAAGTGCAACAGTAATAAACTCAAACTCAACAGCACTACCACAATCACCATCATTCTTCCATCATCTCCCATTTTTCACTATTTCATCATTCGCTCACTTTCACCTCTTCCATCCAGCCAACAGGTATTAGTGCTTACAAATGGCGAGAACAGCTGAAAGCACACGTGCAACGGTGACAGCTCAAGCAGTTACTCCTCAGTCGTTTGTCGTGCAGACTGACAATGGCAGCACAGTTAGAGGAACAGAAGACCGGCAGGTTAGCAAAGGTCGTAATTTCACTTGCCTCCTCCGAGTGACCGTTACCTAGCCTTGTACTAGATGAGAAGGCAGTTCATGGCGGCATGTATTATTATTTCGCTATCGTAATGTCATGGTTTGTTGTGGCCCCATTTTAGCTTGAGATCAAGGGGAATGTGGCTATTTTGAGATTATGACACTGTCGTTGGATTTTGGGCCGTTTGCGATTTATGGCAGTATTATATGAGTATTGGGCGGCAAGGCCCGGGGAGTTAGGTCGAGGACACCGGGCGGGCAGTCTCGCACTGGCCCACTGTGGCGTCCGTGTGAATAAACGTCTTTGAGCCCACTTCGGTAATTTGTGTGGTATCCCGTACGTGCCGCTTAGAGAATGTCAAACTACAACTGGTTGTATTACGAAAGTGCAGCCGTCCCACCTGGCCGCTTGTCACGTGTCCAAAATAGAATAATGCCCGTAAATGTGAAGGCAATTTCAATAAACTACGATAAGTACAGCTTGAACCCGGCAGGAGTTCATGTTGCAAGTAAAATGTTTCGTTATAATTACTTTTATAGAACAATAAAGAGCATCTATTTATTCTTTTCAAGAAAAAATCTTATGTGGGAATAATTGAGCGAAGTCTTTGCCATAACTGTCAAACGTGACTCTGCAACGAGGTGGATTGCAAGACTGGAGGCTGTGAAAGCTATCGATGATTAACGATACAGCATTGCAGGTCTTTTGGATCAATTGCTTGAAGGCGAAGGCTGAAAATTAGAAAAAAGGAAAGCTGGGTGGCTCCAACGTCATATCTCGAACTTAAGCTTTGGCTGTGTTGTCTTTTTGGTACACCATCTCAAAGAAGATTGACAGAGTTCAGAAGAGAATGCAAGATCCAAAGATGAACATCAAAGACCCTCTAATAACCTTTGCTCTCTTGAGATTGAGTTTGCATGGCTTCGAGAAGGCCTGCGCCAAAAATTGCTACTAAATTCCAAAAAGTGAATTGTCAGATTGTACTCGAACCAAGAATCCGCCGAAGGATGAAGATGCCTGGAGAGCTCTCACGTGATGTTTATCTAGCGGCAGACATGCAGATTTTAAGAATAATGAAGGACAGCAGAGACCACCTCCGAAAAGTAGTTACAACTAGGTTTTCCCGGCCCACAGATCATGATGCCAAATTGGGTTGCACGTTGAAAGTTGTCGCCAGGCTTTTTAAGAAACTTCACCCAACTAAACTCCGCCAACAAGGTTTAGATCTTGGAGGCTTCTACTATTCAGGCGTTAATGTGACAGACCTGTACGACAGAATATGTAAAATGCATCTCGCTATACTTCCGCTTGCATCATCCTGCCTGTAACAGACGGGCAGCGTCCCGTCAAACGAGAGCCCGGCCTGCTACACCGCGTCAACCGTGAGCCAGTGTGCTGTTACTGAGGAGCGACGAACCATTAGACCACACAATCTAGGCTTAATTAGTTGGCTTTTACGAAAGAGCAGCCGTCATGTCTGGTCGTTTGTCAGGTGTCCAAAAAGGGAACACTGGCCAAAAATGAGGTCAATTTCAGTAAACTATAAAAATCGCAACTTGAACCTGGCAGGAGTTCGCGCTGCATTTCAAGATTCCGTTGTAATTAGCTCTTCGTGAACAATAGAGAGCACCTATTTATTCTTTTCAAGATCAGCTGTGATGTGGTAGGATCTGAACAGAGTCGTAGCCATCGCTGTCAAACGCGACTCTGCAACTCTGTTGGATTGCAATAGTGGTGGCTGCTAAAGCTATGATCAATGAGTGGACGGTACAGCACCTTACAGTCTTCTGGAGCACGCTGCTCGAGGACACAGTGGAATTTCTTTTAGAAGAAGAGTGAAGCTGGCAGTCTCGTATATTGTATCTTGAAGTGAAGACTTTTGGTCCTGTTGTCTTTTTGGTACAGCATCTTACGGAAGATCGACCGCGTTCAGAAAAGACTGCAGGATCCAAAGGTGGAGGACTTCAAGGACCCTCTTGTGACCTATATTCTCTTGAGATTGAGCTGTCAAGACTTAGAGAAGACATTTGACAAGAATCGCTACTAGCTGTAAAAAGGAGGTGTGAATTTTGGGGAGTTGCAGTTGAACGAAGAATCCGCTGAAGCACTCAGATGCGTGGAGAACTCTCTCAGAATGTTGGTCTGGCGGCACAAGAGCAGATTTCAAGAATAGTGAAGTACTGAGTAGACTATCTCCGACATGAAATTACAACTGAGTGTTCCTGGTTCACAGATCTTGATGCCAATTTCGGCTTCTCATCACAATTGAGACCTTTGAAGAAACTTAACCCGACCAAACTCTGCCAGCAATATCTAGATCTTGGAGGCTTCTATTGTTCAGGCGTAAATGGGACAGGGCTGTACAAGGGAATATGTAAAATGCGTCTCGCTACAAGTCACGACTCGGCACTGAAGACATCACTGGAGCTCGTGTCTTTCCTTATCAGTTATGAAGAAAATGTGTACTATAATTTTTGAGAGTTTCCTTGCAGGTTCTTCTCACCATAGCCATATCGGTTGCCAGTTGTGAAGATTCCGTTACAAAACTGAATTGTCATCTTGGGAATATTATTAATAATGCTGTTTTTAGCATCCTCAGAGAACTGGATATCGTTCTAGGCACTTTACAGATAGCGTGTAGAAAGCTTTACAAAACGATTTTTCGGATTGGCACCCGCAAACAGCGTTCACAATCCAACGTATCCCGGTGAAAGCAATCGCCTTGTTCAACTGAGTGAGTTTTGAAGTTCTCCTTGAATTTTTCAAGATGAGCATCCAGAGTACAGAATATTTATTTTCGTTTTTCTCACTAATGTGGCTGATTCTAGCTATCCTTTTCATGATACTTTCTCTAGTGGACACACTTCGACGCAGAGTTGAAGTTGCCATGGGAGGAGAGCATATACGTGGGCCTTTATCAGAAGCTCAGCTGCATCGAGGATTTGTCTGAGGAGTGCAGGTAAGAGAGGTGAGCTGATGGGAACGGTTTGCTTCGCAAATGAGGTCGAGACTTGAGTAGGCCGCCGCCGACCTCTCTCCTGGAGGGAGGGCTAGCGTACCGGGCGGACTCCTATGGATGTCTGCTGCAGATGGCTGAGTCAGGGCAAGGAGATAAGCTGCTATAACCATGCTAGTTAGGTCAGAGCGTTTGAAGTTCGCTGTTTGATCTTTTTGAAGTGCACTCATTGACCCCAGGGTCGATGCTCCAAGTATTATGACTAAAAAACCCTCACCGGTTCAGGTACCTCAGCACGTACACCGTGCAAAGAGCTGAAGCTAGGAATACGCCATTGATTAATGGCAGCACTCAATAGTTCTGCACGCAATTATAGCAACGATGCCGCATGATTAAAAGCACAAAAAAGCCTGTACTCCACAGCTGATACATCCGACTGACTTCCTGCACACTTGCTAATACTAACTACAGCAACCTCTCAATGTCCCTTGAGATGTTTACCGGTAGTCAACTTATTGTTACAACACTGATGCATGGGATTAAAGAATTTGTTTTTGTTTATAATATTTAATCTAATATCTAATTTATATAATACATAGTTTTGGTATATAACCCATTCCAGCCTTGCGCCGTCCAGCGGCTTGATGCAGCAACCGAAAGCACATCTACAGGCTCCAAGCTCGATTGACGCTGTCACAGGCACTGTACGTCTAAGAACGACCAAATGTCCGAAGACGGATACGTTTTAAAGGAAGGGATAGTGTAATGCTCCTTGATTATGTGCTTATCGTGTGAGCCTCGATTGAGAGCTATAAGCTTGCCGCTGCATGGGGGCGTTTATGAGGTGGCAGCAATAAGCTGAGGATTATGAGTAGCATTATTATGATAGTGATTATTGCAAACAATTATGATTTAAATAGTGATAATTATGACTTATGACCTGGTTGCTGTGTAAGACTTGTGTATGGCCGCTGTCGTGCAATTGGCGCAAAGATCTGCTAGTCAGTTAGCGTAGCGAGAGCTGCTGTGAGCCTGTTAGCGAGTCAGCAGGAACTAGTCCGGATGTATCAGTAGTAGAATACCAGCTATTGTTGTGCTTTTACTAACACAGTGTTTCAGCAGCGCTGCGGGCTCTATATTGAGCGGCGCGTTTCATTGTTGGCGTATTGCCTTGACGATATTCAATCCTGGATGTCGGAAAACTTCCTGAAATTAAACGATGATAAAACCGAACTGCTGCTCATAGGACACCCTATGCGTGTGCCTGGATTTAAAGGCTTTGCTCTTCTAATAGGTGGTGCTATTGTGCGACCGTCACCACGTGCTCGAAATTTGGGTGTCTCTTTCAAAAGCTGCCTCAATTTTAAAAGCTTCGTTCACAAGACTGCTTCTACAGCTAACTAAAGACCGATCCCTATCCAAGATTAGGAGCTATCTCCCACAGTTGCTTGTAAAAAATTTACCTACCTCCTTAGTTCCGTCTCGGCTTGATTATTGTAATTTCCGTTTGGCTGGGCTACCAAAGAAAGCAACTAGGCCATTGCAGCTGACTATGAATATGACTGAAAGGCTAGTCTTCAAGTCCCAGAGGTTTGAGCATGTGTCTCCTTTGCTAAAAGAGCTAGGATGGATGCCGGTTGAGCAACGGATCCAGAGCAAAGTTCTCACGCTGACCCACAAGGCCCGCCACGGCTTGGCTCCTTCGTACCTAGCTGAACTGCTGCACCAGTTTCAGCCTGTTCGCGCCCTCAGGTCTTGTGTGAACAATAAATTAGCTGTTCAACTCCTTAGCTTAAAGACCGTTGGCGACAGAAGCTTTGGCTCTGCAGGACCTAGACTCTGGAGCTCGCTTACACAATTCTTACGCAACGACCACTACTCTCCTACTGCCGACAATGGCTCATCCTTTTCAGCGGTCCTGAGCTGCTACTTCCATGCTACTCACTACCTCAACTGCTCTGCTGACTCTGCTATGCTTGCCACTTTCTCTTTGTTGCGTGAGACGAAGTCTGTTGGGTACCGAATGCGTACCGAAAGCCGCTTAGGCTGTGAGTGCGCTATACAAAACTCTCCTGCGTAATACCCACCTGGTCTTGATGACTTTGTGGAGTGACAAACGGAGATACATTGCTAGCTGCTGGTATTAGCACGTTGCATGCGCTGTGCTGCAACCCGAACTAGTTAGGGTTGTGCAGTCAGAACACTGCAGTTAGAGCGAGCGAAGGAGCTTGGCACCTTTTTTTCTGGCTTTTTGCAACCTCGTTAGGATGCGTAATGGTCACACACCGTCAAAAACCTGACTATATTCTTTGGTATTGAAAAAACTCTTCAGGTGGTGCGTTGCTTCGAAAGGAATATTTAGATTTACAAAGAAGCCTGCATCGGGGCACCCATTCGCGGCATGCATAACTGCTTGCTCCTTTAGTGTTCAAAAGCATAGTTTTCATATTTTATAACCATCCAACCTGGCTGAATGTGATTAGGGGGCACACACAGTGTGTTGACACAGCGAATCACAAGTCTTGATCTGCTCGCTGGAAGCCGAGAGTCTCTGCCGCTGGGTTTTGTGGTAGCAGCTGGTTGTTCTTGCTTTGCTTTGGAGCAGTCTCGCTGTTTGCTTGATCACGAAGACGGTAGCAGTCATCTGGGGCTACTAATTCCGTAGAACTGTGTGACCTGCCGAGCTGAGATACGCTGCAGTCTAGCCGGCGGGCCAAAACTCGGCATCCCAGCCTTGGTTTTTCGCCGACCTAGCTTTAGCCCCTCTCTGCTAACGGGAGTATTCCTTCACTGATGTCCGTATAACTTGTCTGCTCAAGGTTTGCATGACATTTCATGGCAGGTTAGTTGCACAGGTATATGGAGCTAGGCTTCAAATATCATCAGCCGTTAATGTGGATTTTTGCAATCACGTCTCTTGGTCTTACTTAGAATTTGTGAAAGTTGCGTCACGTCTCCCATTTAACTTTTGTAGCTTCTTCTGAATGCCATCAAGTCAGGGATGTCCTGTCGTCTGTCAGTGGTTTGTTCTAGGCTATGGTAGCATACAAACTTAAGGCACGGTCTTTGAAGGATTTGAACTTGGTTCGAGGCACTGCTAAACGACTTTAGTCTGAAGAGCTGGTGTTTAATGCCTACCCCGATCGGCGAGTAGTTATCTCATGTTGGCTGGAGCACGAGAATGAATGAAGAGATCTTTAACTGAGTGACAGTGTCAGGCTGCTTGATTGTGGGTCAGTGCAGGTCAGTAAGAGCTGAGGTAATGTCGCAACTGCCTCGTTCGCGACAGACTAGTCGAGCTGCTGAATTTTCCACCGAATGCATGCACCTGATTGCACAGGCCTGTGACGCTGTGATTAGTTAGTTACAAAAATCGAGATAAGATATACAGATTGCATGGGCCAAATTAAATGTGCTGTCTGGCCCAAGCTTACCTGAGTTTTCGCAATGTTACACAAGTGAAATGAAGTAGATTTGACTGGAAAGCTGCCGTGGTCGTCTAGAGAATTGCTAATCACGAACAGGGATTTAGAACAGGGCACCTATTTCTCTCTGACGCTTGTAGAAAAACCAAGGTTCTCTCTTTTTCAAACTGTTGTGTTGCTGTGGCTCTGATGGTAACGTCATGGGAAGTCTCACGGTGGCTGGCGATAGCGTGGATGTGAGAAGAAAAACAGACTCAATATGTATTCTTCTCCAAACGTAGATTAAATAGAGCTTGGTCAATCACAACAGCTGCGTCGAGAAATATATCGTGCATCAGTGAAGTTTCGCTGTGTCAACCGCTTAACCATTGGCCGATGGTGAAGTGGCGTCCGCGCTAATTACACCAGCAGCAGGCGCACTCAACAAAAGAAATATCTTTCTTAACTTCGGTGGCATGCTGAATTTATGTGCTGCCAATGCACCGAAATCCTAGGATTCGAGCTTACTTTTATTCTCAGACCTGCAGTGAATGGTATTTGCGCTTTTAGTAATTACAGCTGGCCATGCATATACGCATAATATTACCGATATGGTTGGCAGATTTCAAATCGGTACAATGCAGCTTCTGTGTATAGTTTGCCATGCACTCAACAAAAAAGACTACTTTTGAAAGAATACGATCACGATGTCTGCAAATCTATATTCTATATTCAGCAGTAGTGCCATGAAATGCCATGTTCTTTTCTTAGAGGAGTAGACTGAGTGAGGATGTACGAGCACACACTGCAAAGAACGGCAGGAAATATGATCGTGATGACAGACTTCATAAGCTATTTTCGAGATATTAAGAATAAGTTTTTTTTATTATAATAAGAATGGTTTATGACGCCCTAATATTATGTAATCTCTATTCAGGTGCTATTCAATTTGCTGTAAGAGAGTCAATAAATATAGGGGTTGCAACGTGCCTGGTATTAGACATGCTATAGTTAGAAAACAAGTAATCATGCAAGAAAACTTAATATTAATGTAAGAATATAATAGACCATTTGTATGAAATTAAAAGAGTATGTAATCTCTAGCCAAATCAACTCGAACAGATTCATTACTCATAGGGTATGTGATGTGCGAAGTATCGGACATGCAAATAGCAAACAGGTATCATGCTTAGGCCAGCAGGCTTATCCGAACTGGAAGAAACTTGTGGCCATCTGTTTGTACGACCTCTAGCAAGTATCGTGCACTGGATCATGCACAGGTATGCATACCAAGATGACTGGACCACAAAAAGACAAGCTCGTTAGCCAAGGGGAAGATGACCAAGAGAGATAAGTCTTTAACGACTTTGGTAATAGCTTTTTACATTTTTGTTTTTCGGTGGCTTCCCTTTGGTATTACCTGTTGGCTACCAAATGCGTACCGAAAGCCGCTTAGGCTGTGAGTGCTCTATACAAAACTCTCCTGCGTAACACCCACGTGGTCTTTACGGATTTTTTGAGTTACTGACGGAGATACATTACATTACATTACATTACTAGCGTCCTGCCATCTTTCAGCGATTGATGCGCGACTTCTTCGGTGATATCGAAAAAGTGTAGCCGTTTACACAGACGAAGCTTTGGTTTATGGACCCTCGGCAGCTGAAAATGATGACATATTGTGTAGCATCATTTCCGCAATTTCAAAGTCCGGCCTAAAGTTGAATAGAGATAAATGTATATTCCACCAGCCCACTTTGACGTTCTTTAATGCATGTTATTGATTCCAGTGGCGTCCGACCCTCAAATGACAACATAGAAGGAACGTCAGCCTTCCTGATCGAAACATTCCCGGAAGCAAAATTGCTTTTCATCAAGATGCTGATGCCGTATTATGTCGACCTGCAAAAGTTGGTGAACGTCAGTACCATTGTAAGCCAGAACGGTTTTAAGCCAGCGCATGTCAGTAAGAATTGAGGTAATGTGGCTACATCCATGTTCACGACATACTAGTCGTGCTGCTGAGGTTCTCACCGAAGGCATGCACCTGATTGTACAGGCCTGTTGACTTGCGAGTAGTCAGTTACCATAATCAAGATCAGACATGAAAAATACAGGGACCACCTTGAATGTGGTATCCTGTTTTAGCACGCCCAAATTTTCGCAAGATTACATAGCTGAAGGCAAGCAGACTTTACTGTGAAACTGACGTTGTATTCAACTGAATGGCTACTTTAGAACAGGGCACCTACAACCTCCTCTACGCTTGTAGAACCTGAGGATCTTCATTTTGAAAATTTTTGTTTTACTGTGGCTCTGGCGGCGACAGATCTTGGAGGGTCTTACGGGGTCACCAACGCGGATGTCAGTGAAAAAAGAGACTCAATCTTCACTCTTCTTACAGGATACATATTTGAGAGCTCGATATATCAAAGCAGCTGAGCCGGAAACTGTGCCATACATTGGTTGCCGGGCACTTTACTCTCCCAATTCGTTTACCATCGGCCACATCGGCCATTTACCACGGTGAGGCGTTAGATCCAAATACGACAGAAATAAGCGAAAACAAAAAGGAATCCTCTTTTTACCTTCCGTGGCATGCAGTATTTTATGTGCTGCCAAGGTTCCTAGATCTTAGGATTTAACTAATATTTTTCCTAGACTTAGATCCACACTTGCAGTAAACGTTTCTTGTGCCTTGTGTACTGTATTTATGGTTGGTCGTGTGTATGCTTTGAACTGCACAAGTGCAAGATAAACTGATTTTCTGAGCTGCAGTTATCACGGGCTCCTTCATTCAATCGTAATATCTGTACATCTACAGTATTTAGATCTACATGTACAGTATGTGATGCCGCAGTGACATAAGATGCCTGTCTTTTAATAGAAGGGTATCCCGGACGATGATACGTGTGCACATACTGGGATTGCATGAGATAATTAGCTGCATAAGTAATTTTCTAGATGATACAAACACGTACTATTAATATAATAAGAATAAATCATTTGTACGACACCTTAAATAAATTTAAAATCAATGTGCTATTTAACTCTTTGTAAGAGAGTCAATAAACATGGTGGTTGTGGTTTCATTTAATTGATGACACTGCCCCTGATCGCTGTACGAGTGGGCTGTGACACTTGATGTGGTAAGCAGCCGGGCCGGGCTATTAGTGGTTGTTTTGCCAAGGGATTCGGGACTCCGGTGGGCGAGAGGGGCGAGGAGAGTTGTACTTCGCCCTGCTCCGTGTGGAGGGAGAATAAACTGGTGGTGTTGCTCGTCGGCTGGTGTTCTGTGCCGTTCGCGACAATAATTCAGACTACAAGCTACTTCGGCAGTAATGGAGAACGTAGAGTTCAGCTACATCGTCGCTCAATTCGACGGCAGCGGAGACTTTGCGGGCTGGGTTGAAAAGTTTGATCTAGTGGCAGAGATTCAGGGTATTGTCGCTGCCGACCGCCACAAATTCCTGCCCCTTTTTTTAACCGGCAGATCGTTCGCCGTGTACCAAAGCGTCGATGGACAGGCGAAGAAATACTATACCATCGTAAAGGATGCTCTTCTGTCTGCATTTTCGGCGGATACATTTAAAGCTTATGAGGAGCTCACGACACGGCGGCTCCAAGCTGGGAAACCAGTGGACGTATACTCATCGATTTTGGCCCGGCTGGCCGGATTGGTGAGAGCGGCTGCGAAGGATGAATTGACAAAATGCGCTTTCGTCACCGGGCTCCCAGAGGACATCCGAAAGCAGCTACGCGCCGCGTGTGCGCTCGACAAAATGGCGATTTCTGATGGTGTTGAGAAGGCTCGAGCGCTTATGAGTTGCAAAGAGCCGAGCTACGCGGCCGCTGCTGAGACACTAGAAGCTAGAGGCTCTCGCCCGACTCCACGGAAGCGTTTTTGTTTCTTCTGCAAAATGAAAGGGCATATAAGTCGCGACTGCCGTTAGTCGCAAAGGCAGCGATGGCTGTGTTTTGTATGCGGCGACGACTCGCACCTAGCAGGACATGTCCAGAGCGTGCTCAGCCAAAAAACGAGTAAGGAGAAGCACATGTTACAGCGCCGGCGCATTCCCCTGCTTGTCAACTCGACTGCCAACAATAAATGTTCTCAACGGTGGTCGTATCATAAAGGCGCTCCTTGATACTGGCTGCTCTCGGTCGATCGTGACTACATCTTTGGTACTACTTGCCACCTCGGCGCAGTCTTATCCGGTTAACGAGCCAGTAATTACGTTCAATGGAGCAGTCGCTCGTTGCCGGTCGGCGTGTCGCACGACATGCTCTGTGCAGGGCATCGCAATAGAGCTGGACTGCCTCATATCCGAGATCGTACCGGGGTATGATATGCTCCTTGGCATGGATGCTGTGCAACAGCTGGGAGGCGCGGTGACAGGCCCTGAAGGTGGTGTAGTAAGTAACCTTCAATGGGCGGTGCAACGCAATCGGGGCACTGTCGAGCGACGTCAGTGTTTCCGACAGAGACTTTTCGGTGGTGTACCGTGGCGGAAAATGGGTCGTAAAGTGGCATTGGGCCGACGGCGTGAC
Source organism: Cristatella mucedo (assembly GCA_009760855.2). NCBI lineage: Eukaryota > Metazoa > Bryozoa > Phylactolaemata > Cristatellidae > Cristatella > Cristatella mucedo. The sequence continues at coordinate 2,970,732 of WPIO01000025.1, forward strand.
TTCTCCCACCATGGTAAACGACGTCGAGGCTTACTGCGTGCCCGCCGACTCGCAGGTCGACTACGATAACGAGATCCAAGAGTGGGTCCAACTCGGCTTGCTGAAGCCCTACGAAGGGAAGTGTGAAGGCCTTGTGCCACTAATGGCAGTGTTCCAGAGTAATAAAGACGAAGTGTGGCCCGTTTTAGACTACCTCGAGCTGAACCAATACGTTTCCAGCCACACTGCCAACGTTGACGTTTGCAGCGAGAAACTTCGGGCATGTATGGGAAGTAACGTCAGCATTATCGACCTTTGCAAAGCGTATTTACAGCTTCATGTCGACCCTTCCCTGTGGAGATACCAGGTTGTCGCCTACCATGGTAGGCGGTACTGCCTTACGCGGCTAGGCTTCGGATTAAATGTAGTGCCTAAGATAATGACCGCCGTGTTAAATAAGGTACTTTCTATGGACCCACGGGTTCGCGAAGGCACTGACTCATACGTGGACGATATAATCGCCAACAATGACATTGTCACGAATGAGCGTGTTATCTCTCTCCTACTACAGTTCGGACTCAAAGCTAAGCCCCCGGAAAAGTTGGTCGGAGGTCGCGTACTAGGGCTTCGCGTCACTGACCATGAAGGAAAGCTTAAGTGGGACAAAGACGATGTTGAACCACTACCTCAGTGCGCGACTCGCAGGCAGCTTTTCTCGTGGTGTGGATAATTAACGGACCATTTTTCCGTTGCCGGATGGCTTCGACCAGCCTGCATTTACGTAAAGAGAGCCACAAAAGACCTGTCATGGGATGCCGAGGTTACGGAGGACGTCCTTCGGATGGCACAGCAGATCAGCCGACGCGTGATAAAAGAAGATCCAGTTTCCGGAGTGTGGAGTCTGCCGTTGTCACCCAGTGGACAGGTATCGTGTGACGCAAGCAGCTTAGCGATAGGCGCCTGCTTGCGAATTGGAGGGCAGACTGTCGAGGATGCCTCTTGGCTTAGAAAGCCAGATATCGTAGCTCATACAAATCTGGCCGAAATGGAGGCTGTCATAAAGGGCCTAAACTTAGCCCTGGCCTGGGGCCTTCGAGAGATCGAATTGTTTTACTGACTCGGCCACTGTGCATTCGTGGCTTCGATCGCTTGTCAAAGGTGATAAGCCAATCCGTACGCGAGGTCTAGGCGAGGCATTGGCTCGACGGCGGACAGCAATAATACGCGACGTAATTAAGGAGTACGACCTTCGGGTGGGAATGCAGCTGGTGCGTTCGGCCGACAACAAAGCAGACCACTTAACGCGAGTACCGCAGCCGTGGCTTACGCCAATCTCGATTCTCGCAGCTGCTAATCCAGCACAAGAAGTAGACCTGCGAGCGTTCCACGATTTGCATCACCTAGGGGCTCACCGTACGTTGTATCTGGCCAGGCTCTGCTTCCCCGGCATTTCCGTAACGCGGGAGATAGCGGAGCGTGTTGTTAAATCATGCATGCGTGGCCTGTCTGTGGATCCAGCGCCAGTGTCTTGGAGGCATGGACATTTGGACGTAGATTCCAACTGGCGCCGCCTGGCTATTGATGTTACTTTCTTCAACGGGTCAAGTATTTGACACTTGTCGATAGCGGCTCCAGCAGGTTTGCCATCTGGCTGCGTATACCCGACGAGAGCGAGACCTCGGTGTAGTCTAAATTATCGTCGCGAACGGCACAGAACACCAGCCGACGAGCAACACCACCAGTTTATTCTCCCTCCACACGGAGCAGGGCGAAGCACAACTCTCCTCGCCCCTCTCGCCCACCGGAGTCCCCCGACTCCTTTGTCAAAACAAACGCTAATAGCACGTCCGGGCTGTTTACCACATCGAGTGTCACAGCACACTCGTACAGCGATCAGGGGCAGTGCCATCAATTAAATAAAACCACATGCCCACCTGATCTGGAGATTAACTAACGATGTAGCCAGAGCAGCAAGGAGCTGTTCTTCACCACTGCTTAAAAAGCGAGAAGGCTAAACATTAACCACATAGTCCTCATAGCGTGCCGGCGATCTCACGCCACATCTTGGCCGTAGCTGTGTGCCGGGCTCGTCGTCTCTGGACATACTAGCAGGGCCAATATCGGAGTGTTGTCATGGAGTTTATTGGCGTTCGGCACTGGTCTGATGTCCGCTAGGTGACGGCGGATTCCATCAATTTCAATGCCAATTCCTTCCGCCGAGGCACTAACTGTCCCCTTAATTATGAGGCTAAGTAACGGCAGCTCGGATGAGGCGGGCGACCGCACGGCCTGTTGAAACAAGCCGACTGCGTTCAATAGCTCCGTTCATGCCTCGTGGGCCGCATATTTCTCCGCCACTGGCGCCTCGTTGGGCGTCACAGCCTCGAAGCTCAATGGTGCATCCCACACCACCGCCACTTGGCAAGCCACCACCGCGTCTCCGGGTACCGCCGCGTCTCCGGGCGCCGTTGCGGCCGCGTCTCCGGGAGCCGCCGAGGCCGCGTCTCCGGGCACCGCCACGGCCGCGTCTCCGAGCGCAGCCACCGCCGCGTCTTTGGGCGCGGCCGCCGCCACGTCTTCGGGCGCGGCCGCCGCCACGTCTTCGGGCGCCGCCGCCACGTCTTCGGGCGCCGCCGACCACGTCTTCGGGCGCCGCCGCATATCCGATCTGCGCCTCGTCTCCTACCTGTGCTGCGTCACAGCCCACTTGCGTCGCCGATGAGCCTCCGACCTGCTCCGCATGTCCGACTTGCTCCGAGTCGTAGCCCACCGGTTCGTCGCATGCCAGCATCACCTCCACGGCTTAGGCTACCTCGCAGGCCGTTGCCTCGTTGCACACCACGTGCGCCTGGCAAACCGTCACAGCCTGGATCGCTCTCACCGCGTTCCACTTCACGCGGTGGCATCCTGGTAAATCGTTGTCGCCCGGCACACCGTCGGCGATTGCTGATATTGCTTCTGGTCCCTTTTGTCGCCGCCCTCTCTCCGATAAGCATTTGCTAACTCAGCGCTCAGAAGTCGCGCTTTACCTATGTATCTCCGTCAGTAACTCCACAAAGTCAAAAAGACCACGTGGGTGTTACGCAGGAGAGTTTTGTATAGCGCACTCACAGCCTAAGCGGCTTTCGGTACGCATTTGGTAGCCAATAGACTTCGTCTCACGGAACAAAGAGAAAGTGGCAAGCATAGCAGAGTTAGGAGAGCAGTTGAGGTAGTGAGTAGCATAGAAGTAGCAGTTCAGGACCGCTGAAAAAGATGTGCCATAGTCGGCAGTTGGAGAGTAGATGTCATTGCGTAAGAATTGTGGAAGCGAGTTCCACAGTCTAGGACCTGCAGAGCTAAAGCTTCTGTCGCCAACTGTCTTTAAGCGAGGAATGGGACAGCTAATTTATTGTCCACACAGGACCTGAGGGCACGAACAGGCTGAAACTGATGCAGCAGTTCAGCTAGGTACGAAGGAGCCAAGCCGTGGCGGGCCTTGTGGGTCAGCGTAAGAACTTTGCTCTGTATCCTTTGCTCAACCGGCAACCATCTTAGCTCTTTCAGCAAAGGTGACACGTGCTCAAACCGCTGGGACTTGAAGACCAGCCTTGCAGCCATATTCATAGTCCGCCGTAGTGGCATAATAGCTTTCTTTGGTAGCCCAGCCAAAAGGGAATTACAATAATCAAGCCGAGACAGAACTAAGGAGCTAGTCAAATTTTGTACAAGCCACTGTGGGAGACAGCTCCTAATCTCGGATAGGGATCGGATGTGATGGCTAGCTGTAGAGGCAGTCTTCTGAATGAAGCTTTTGTAATTGAGGCAGCTGTCGAACACGACACCTAGATTACAAGCACATGGTGAAGGTCGCACAATAGCATTACCTATTAGAACAGCAAAGCCTTTTAATCCAGCTACACGCTTAGGGTGTCCTATGAGAAGCAGTTTGGTTTTATCGTCATTTAATAGGGCTAGCCAGCGCTGTTACCAGAGCCTCGCGAAGCAGACGGTAGTCATCATTGATTGCCTTCGGCATGTAAGAATACGCATTGAAGGCGCTTCTTTCCAGGAAGAGAGGCAGATAATTGTGCCAGATTGTCGGATTGACACCGTACAGCTCGAGCCTCCGCTCCGAGTCAAGCAACCAAGTTGCGAAGTCCTCACCGACTTGAAAATGTTCAAGCAACATTGCTTTAGGTCCCCGCCGCCACTGGCATTAGCTTGTAGTCTGAATTATCGTCGCGAACGGCACAGGACACCAGCCGACGAGCAACACCACCAGTTTATTCTCCCTCCACACGGAGCAGGGCGAAGCACAACTCTCCTCGCCCCTCTCGCCCACCGGAGTCCCCCGACTCCCTTGGCAAAACAACCACTAATAGCCCGGCTGCTTACCACATCGAGTGTCACAGCCCACTCGTACAGCTATCAGGGGCAGTGTCATCAATTAAATAAAACCACACTCGGTGGTCCGACACTTGGACGAAATATTCAGAGAAAGGGGCCCGCCGCGGCAGCTCTTAATGGACACTTTCGCCACTTTCCGATCGGACGCAGTTCGCCAGCTTTTCGATCGTTGGGGGTACAAGCAATGTATCGCTGTGCCTACTGGTCCTCTGGAAACGGTATAGTATAGCGAAACCACCGAACACTAAAAGGAGTGGCAGCCCGGAGTGGGCGGGACATAATGATGATGGTGTACTGGTACAATCTCTCTGCAATGGAGCAGCTCTCAGGCTAGCCGCGATATTAGCCCTTGCCTTAGTGGGCCTAACTAGGGTACCTGGAGCAACCGTAGCTGGCGGACTAGCCAAGAAGAATTGGGAAGGGGGGGGGGGGACACATTAGTTAAACCGGGAGCGGAGCGAGGCGTCAGTTGACAGCGAGATCCGCTTAGGTTAGAATCGAGCTTGGGTAGACAAAGAGCGGTCAGGATGTGGTCCGACTACTGCGCTCCACTAGACAAAGAGCTAAAGGATGGCAAGCTGGCGGAGGAGCCATCTAATAAATTACAGGCAGATGCGAATAGGCCGATGACGGACACCGAGAGCTAGGGTCCGACAAAAATAGCAGCTACGCTCAAGGTCAAGAGGCGGGGATAGAGAGCTATAAACGAGACGACGGACAGAGCTCAGGGCTGCAGCTTTGGTAGTCAATGCGAGACTACGCTTCTAGAGCACGAGAGGTGAACCTACGGCGACGGACAGCTAAGTGCAACTTGGACTGCGCAGTTGTGTTCTGCCGGCTACTCAGTTAGCTGCTCGTATCTTGGGGTGCTGTAGCGAATAGGGTAGTTAGTTATACTCGGACTTCGGGAGTTCGCGCAGTTAACTCCGTCGGTCCGGTACACGCCGCGTAAACGCGTAGGGTAGTTATTATAGTCGGGCTTCGGGAGTTCGCGCAGTTAACTCCGTTGGTCCGGTGCGCGCCGCGTAAAGCGCCTGCGCCGGCGCGTAACCACTACTAACAGGCCCACAATAAACTATTGCTTTCGGCACCCGGTTGTGGCCGCCTGTGTTTTAAGCGCACTGCAGCACTGCATCACACAGTCCACCGGTAGAGAACCGGGGGACGAGCTTCTCTACGCGGTTACATCTCTGCCACCGCCGGATTGGACGCCGGCTCATCGTCTTGCCGTCAGCTTTTCTCGTACGAATGGAAACCTCCGATGGCTCGCGAGCCTCGCACAGAGAGCTCTGGACGGAAATGAATTGATTCAGGGTCAGCGGGTTTTCGTAAAACCCCCTGGAGCCCGTGTCACCACTCGATGGCCTCAGGGGACAGTTAGTGCCCCGGCGGAAGGAATTGGCATTGAAATTGATGGAATCCGCCGTCACCTAGCGGACATCAGACCAGTGCCGAACGCCAATAAACTCCATGACAACACTCCGATATTGGCCCTGCTAGTATGTCCAGAGACGACGAGCCCGGCACACAGCTACGGCCAAGATGTGGCGTGAGATCGCCGGCACGCTATGAGGACTATGTGGTTAATGTTTAGCCTTCTCGCTTTTTAAGCAGTGGTGAAGAACAGCTCCTTGCTGCTCTGGCTACATCGTTAGTTAATCTCCAGATCAGGTGGGCATGTGGTTTTATTTAATTGATGGCACTGCCCCTGATCGCTGTACGAGTGGGCTGTGACACTCGATGTGGTAAGCAGCCGGTCCGGGCTATTAGTGGTTGTTTTGCCAAGGGAGTCGGAGGACTCCGGCGGGCGAGAGGGGCGAGGAGAGTTGTGCTTCGCCCTGCTCTGTGTGGAGGGAGAATAAACTGTTGGTGTTGCTCATAGGCTGGTGTTCTGTGCCATTCGCGACGATAATTCTGACTACAGTGGTGGCAACGTGTGCGGTATTAGGCATGCAGTAAATAGTAAACAAGTATTATACTTAGGCCAGCAGGCTAAACCGTACATAGAAAAACTCATCGCCACCTGTTTGTAAGACCTCTGACTAGTATTGTGCACAATGCACTAATCAGACACAGCTATGCAGGCAAAGCTTGCCGGAACGAAAACAAGCTAGGTCACACTGCAAAGGCCCAAACGACCAAAATAGGTGAACAAATCTTACAAGTACCGAAGCTCCGGCGAACAAGACCACAACAGCGTCGGCCCACAATAATGCAAAACCACGCTCCCCCTGAGCTGCTTACCATAGAAGAGAAAAGAATGGTCACATCTGGTTCGACCGTGGATGAAGTAGCTGTTTCGATCCTATCGCATTGGTCGAACGGGTGAGGCCACGCTTAATCCTTGGTCTCGGTGCAAAAAGTTATTTTTCAGACCCTTGTCGGGGCTTTGGCCCAGATTCAATGACTGTGCATTATGACAGTCGGTCTTTCTGTTTAGGGGTGGGGCACAGATTCTTAGCTTCCAAATTTCGAACAAGTGAGCTGTCTCTGCTGTCAAGAATTATCTTAAAAATCGCGAAACGGCTAGGCCTAAAACCCGCCAGGGTAAGGTACTTCTGGTTTCTAAAGTGCGTAACGTCGCAGTGCAGCCACTGCCAGTTCTTGGCTACATTTAGCACGCCAGGACTCCGTGCGACCGTTGTCGGATCGACTGACTTGCAGCGAGGGTGTGCTTCCACAGCGTGCGTCATCGAACCTAACAATAGCTTCTTTGTAGCCCATTCTAGCAAAATAGAGCGTTTAGTTTACCCCGAAGTGGTAAAGACCATGAAAACTCCCACGGTCGACGCTGACAGCCGGCGAAGACACATGCTCTGGGAAAGCTAGACAACTGCTACTAAGCCTTAAGAAGCACGTATGACTGGTCGGCTTCATTATCACATTAAGGCACCACATTTTTACACCGTGTCGTTTCGTGCTAATAATGCCAGCCTACATCTGAGAAGTGCCTCACCCACGCTATGAGCTCGTATAGGCATGTCCCAGACCAGCAAAGATCGAAGCCATAGATAGATGGTCGGTGCGTCAGTTTGAATTTCTACCCGGCACAAGGACCAAGCAACTGCCAGGTTAAGTACTCTGATGATTCGGTAAATTCCAACTGCCTGAATCATTGGCTATTAGCCTCCAAAGTATTTCACACATCAATATCTTGCCCTAAGACTTAGTCCTAGCCGATGTCACCGGCGATGTCATGCCATGCTCGATCTAACAAACCAGGCGAAACCTCTCGAATCAAACAGGGTTCGTTCTCAAACCAGGTTCAATCTCAAACCAAGACGGCCAACAGCAGGGCATCACATCGGCGAGTGCGAATGTTCCGACGGCCAGTATGACGACTGACGTGGCGCGCTCCAACAGCTCAATATAAACACGCAGCACAATCGTGCAGCGACGTCATAGTTGATGCCATGACGTCGTTGTCACCCAAAGACGTCACAGCTTCGGTGCATAAGAACCCATCAGCTCTTGCCCACAAGATCCCATCAGCTCCGCTGGACAAGACAACAAAACCACAAAGCTTTTTTGATTACCACAGCTGACTTGGGAGGCCGGTATGAGCTAGTTTATGAGTCGCTAATTTAAGACCTGTGTTATTGGCTACAATTGCCCGTGCGTTGCGTATTTCATCCTTAGTGCAGGCAAAGCAGCTGCCCCGAAAATCGCTGGTCACGTAATGGCAGCAGATAACCCCAATGCAAGCGTTGCAGGCTAACGTCGCTGCCACTCTTCTCGGACGATGGGAGATACCCACATGGCAAATGAGGAGGAGTTTCCGGCTGACACAGATCCTCTGGTTGAAGATCCGCTGGATTACCCTGTTTCCCGTAGCCCAATGGCGGTGGGCCTAACTCTGCGTGTGCGTGTTTCATCTGTCGACAGCCCTGACTATTTCGCAGTAGGTGTCACGACTGGCAGCGCTTTCTAGCGTCCACGTAAAGCGAGATGCTTGCTGCTAATGACCGGTACACTGCCTTCTCGAAAATCCGCCGCCGACTATCGGGCACCTGAGATTTCACGACATTTTAGGCCGTACTTAAAAAGAAGTCGCAAATTTTGGAAGATCTCGTGCTCGAGATGTCATCAGTCTACGAAGAACCACCGTACAACATTCCTGTATGTCGATGTGGCTGGCTTCCGCTGTGCACGTTAGCGCCAGCGCCGTTGCAGGCTTGGTTTGCCTGTTGCCATTACAATTTACTTACTTTGGCCAAAAAGAGGACCATTTGAAAAGAAAACTTGGCTTCTAGCAACAAGGTGATGAATTTCTTAAGCTTATTTAGGGGCCATTATTATAGATATTTATATAGCCCCAGCCCTAGTCTCCCGTGAGTTTGCTCTGATCAGTATCGAGAGTAAAACAACGATCGATTAGTGGCGTTCCTCAGAGTGGCAGTCTTTGCAAGAGTGCTGATAGCCGGGCTGATATAGGCTCCGAGTCGATTACTGCATGATTAACATTCCTAAATAAATGCTGGCTCTTCCGGACAATATGTCGAAGAGCCTTTTCCTGGAAGTCTTCCCACCAGCTTTGTTTTTTTCTTATTTAAACTGGTGCCTCACAGCTGTGATGTCCTTTGTTTTATTTGCTAAACGTTTATCGCCTCTATTAATGATAAAGCTGACACTTATTTCCTGTTCAAATTAGGCTGAGAACTCACAAGTGTAAACTGGCAAAGCAAATTAATGTGCAACAGAAGCATGGAACTATGTCATTGGTGCCATTTAAAAGGGGCCAATAAGCATAAGTGAAGCTTCAGTTTTTTTAAAAGCAGGTTATTGATCTAAACTGTCAATTCATTAGATAATGGGTAAAGAAATAATAAGATAATATTAGACGGTGTATGTTTTGAACCCAGATCTTGAACCTAGTTACCGAAGGAGTAGTGCAAGATTGGGCTGAGCACTGGTCGATCTAACCTTTTTAGTAACTGAGCGCCTTTCGGCTTTTGCATATTACAGGATCGGTTCCGCTCAATGCAAACATTTTATGTTCTCAGTTTTGGCATAAGGATTTAAATTATTACGTAGCTCCAGCCATCCACGAATGCTCAGTAAAGCAAGCTGCCGAAGACTGGCAGGAGGACAATTGTTTTTCGTCTTTCTTGTCCGGCATACATCAAGCTCGGGATGTGTATCTACGGCAACAGCATTGGGGTATGTGTGGTAGTGTACCTAAAGGTACATGCTCGGTGGTTTGGTGCAAAAACTCTCTATGCTATCTTTCGTCGTGCTCCCCCTAATAATGGTTGCAAACTTCCCAGTCCTTTTATGATGGTAGCCTTTCATGCCGATTGGACGGCAGGGTAAATGCTTTAATTGTTGATCTTGACGAGTCCGTCGGCGTAACCTCTACCGTCTGTCATAAGCAGTGTACTGTTAATCTCTTAACTAAAGTGTATTCGATATATTTGTATTTCACTCCTGCTCCTGTATTAAACTAGCATTTCTCCTTAGCAGTTGCTTGCTGTCGCGGTGATGCATTACCTTTCCATTCGAAAGCTGGTGAGTGCAACAGATTCTTGGTGCTATTCCTTAGACCGCTAGCAGCAGGCTAGCTTAGTCATTTGGGGACTCTGCCTTCATACATTTTGTTTCTTGCACCTCTAGGTACCTATTTCAGACCTAATCGTTGGCGGTTGGTACGCAGCTTACGTAGACGACCTTTGCTACAGAGTAAAGCTTCTGCAAGTGAGGCAAGAAAGTCTTGAGGTAAGAACCACCAGCTGGCGGACGCTATTTGGTTGCCTCTTTTTGCTCGTTTCTCTATATGCTTCGTGGTATATTCTGGAGAAATTTGGTGCTGCGTGTCCATTCGTGTTCAGCTCAGTAAACATATGTCGATTTTGTCAGGCCGGGATTTCTCCGTATTTACGCCCGGGGCTTGCTCCGTGGCAACATTGCGTCATTTGCATTTTGAGCCGAGTATTTCGATATCGTATCGGGCGGGTGCTGCTTGTCGGATGAACGTCTTGCCGATGTATCTCCTGCGGCATAACTTCTAGTAATTTCTGCAATTCATATTTATTACCTTATTTGGGCTACCATGGTCAGACCTTTTCATTACAGGCTTATCGTGTTTTTATTTGAGGCTAATCTATTTTGCTTTGTCGGCGATAGCTACAGAGGTGACATCTATCTCTGCTGTGTCTGCTTGCTGCGTATTATTGTGTAGGGCGCGCTCTTTTTCTCTTCTTCCCGGTGCGCTAATTATTGTGTTTGCACGATATGCTCTAATTAATTTACCTAAGAATGTCTAGTGGCCTCAAGAAATTGCTTTCTATTGACAGCTGACCAACTACATACCGTTGTTCGTGTCTTAATAAAGCCATTAGATTAGGCTAATGGTGCTATGCTAAAGAAGTTTTTGACATACGTTTCAAAACGTGCAAGCGACGTTTAGGTGAGCGTGCTATAGCCCGCTGACTAATTTCACAAAACGAACGGGGAACGCACTTACATTATTCAAATGGAGACCCAGAGAAGAATAAATGGCGTAGAAAACGCAGTACAAGACGGCCGCAGAGGAATTTAGGGCACTTCCATCAAGTATAGATCAATTTCGAGCTCGAAAGATTGATGAATCGAAAGATTGAAATATTGATTACTCCCACAGCGAGGTTGACGTTTTGCCATGCCCGTAACTTAAAAAAGGCCTCTTTAAAAGGAGCCTCTGTATGTTTCCCGTTATACTCTACTGGATGCAAAAGCTTTCTGCTGTTGAAGTTTTCGAATACAAGATGCATTGAACTCCTCGATTTTGCTACCTGGAGCTTTGCAGAGTCAACAATGATCTTAATAGAGGGTCCAGCGACTTTTACCAAATTGTTGGGTCAGCCTGGCTTATCCGCCCACCGAGCTCTTCCCGTCGAGACAGCGGACCCACTTGCAGCAGCTGCTTCCAAGCCACTGTGCTGGGATTGCGGCCCGGTTCTGGGTTTCCTTAATAAACGGCATCTGCCAGAGCCGTCTTGATCTGTGCGCGACTGCCCGCACAAATAAAACACAAATGATAATTGCAGCTCGCGGCCCATAGAACACGGACTGCAGTATTATATACACGTTGCAGCTACTGGCTAAGATTTTTGTCCAAACCTTTCCTGGCTTGTATATTGGTTTGTCGTCATAGCACGATCCTCATTAGGGGATCTGGCGTAGTCGAAAAAGGTGAAGCGAACTAATTATTTAGACTGTTATTAAGGCGTCAGCGTGATTATACTACTAGCAGCAAAGGAAATACTCTGGCTACGATACGTTGCTAAGGTATTGAAAGCTTCTAGTTGAATCAAGTAGGCGATGCTGCATTCAGTGTACTGAAGCTCTGCCTTTTATACGCAAGTAAAGTAGTAAGACGGGTCATTTTTGCAGCTGCAGTACTGTGCAGAGAATGATCAAAGTCAGGCCAATAGGGCTTACAACGACAATTAACATTAATATTCAAGGTTTTGTCGATCACTTTCAGGTCCCTTCATTTTTTTGCTCAAGCCTAAATATCGGATCTACTGCCCCACCAGGTTAAGCACCATACCATCCGCTTTTCGGAATTAGTTTACCAATACCTCGTACAAACCTCAAATCCTTTAAGGACCGTACCTTTAGTTCTTATGCTCCCAGAGCCCGGAGCGCACTCCCGACTTCCTTCACAACATCCCCTGACTTGATCACATTTAAAAATAAATTAAAAACGTGCATATTTATGACAGCATTTAGTAGATCCCCGTGAGTTGTCCTTTATGTGCTTATGTGTGCTGACACTGTTGCATGCAGCCAATAACCATACTTGCATGCTGACCCTGTGCATGTCACCCCTAACCATGTTATTCTTGTTGCATATCAAGCATGATACCATTCACCATTCGATCGTGTTTGAGTTATCTGAGGGTGCTTTATCAAATTTATTATTAATATTATTATTACGTCTCTTGATTTAGAGAAGTCAAGCCGCCCTGATTCAAGTAGAACATTTCCCATATCATTCTAAGATCAACATACGGGTGCATCTTAAATTGCCTGCTTTGAGGTGGTTGCAGAGAAACACAGTGCTCGTATATGATCGTTGGCACTCTGATAGTAAACCGCTTTCCCTGATCGTAAACGGCTTCAGTAGCGTCGCCAGATTTAGCTAGAGAGAGAACCCCAAATAATGAGTTAAAGGAAAATATTACATGAAACGGAAAATAACAAAAAATACTACGGTAAAAAGCTTAAAGGAAAATGTTAATTTTCAGCTTCCCTTTGAATGTTGTCGAAGAAGGTGATATCGTGATGCCAGTTGGCACTAAGCTCAGAGCCTTGTGGTGAAGAAGTCTAATGGAGCCCGACTGAATTAGGTATGCTGTAGTGCTATGCTGACATAATTTTGAATATAGCTCAGCTGTTTGCTCATTCGATGTACCTTTGTGTAATCTTATGGGTGATTGTAGTACCCATATCGCGAGAGTTAGATCTGAAACTGTGTATAATACTTTGTATGCTACCCTATTTGTTCCGGGCAGTCAAGTGCGAAGTCATATCTGAGCTCACTTAAAAATCAGGCGTAGCTGTTGTTTGAGCTTGTATTCTCTATCTATGTCTCGCGTTCTCTCTCTCTCTCTCTCTCTCTCTCTCTCTCAACGATGAATGATTTGGCACTAGGTATACGGCTACTTGGTCGACACTGGAGCGTTCGAGAACATTGCTGCTACTTCGATTATGGTGCTAGCTAAGGAGTTCAAAGAAATCAAGCCTCTTGCTTTTACAATGAAGCTGGCCGGTAAGCATCCGTCGTACTGATCCCCTCAGCTGCAGTGTGCAACCCAAGCGGCTGAGTCCTGATATTCGATTCTTCTCGGATATCTATGCTCGCTTCATATGAGAGCCTGTGTTGCGCTGCAGGGGTAAGGCCAGCTCGAGGTGACGCCAGCAGTTCGAATAGATGGTCAAAGGAAAGCTGCCGGGTATTTTCCTGGCTCACGCGTGGTGAAAGTCTGCTCGCTGTCGGCGTTTCCCTGCTTGGGGACGTAGGCAATGGAACGAAGCAAAGTGAAGTGAAGCTCATTAAAGCCTACAAAAAAGAAGATGTTCATGTGGACATGCGGAAGGCTTTGATTGCTAGCGGCCATGCACAGCCGACCATTCTGCAGGCTGGCACTACTACATAGACAAAAAAGTCGCATATGCGGTTGCTCGCGTGCGTTTAATTTTCGTTTATATCTCATAATTCTTAAATATAAACGAGGCCTTTTTTATTTGGCTTTTATTTAAACGTGAGGGCTATGCACACATGTACCTGCATTCAATGCTGGTTGAAGCCGGTTTGTCGATTGGTACCTCGTCATTAAGTTGTTGATGCTGCAGAGCATGTCTCCGTGCGGCTGATGGCCGATGTAGCTTTCATCTCGTCGCTCTCTCCGAGTGAGCATCAGCCAGAGCTGAGTGCATTGCCAAGCTGGTGGTGCTGGCTTGTTGTATGCTGTATGTCAGGTACAACTCTCATTCGGTCCCATTTTTCAAGTTTGCTCAGACTGAGGCTCAGACCACACACCTTCATACGTAGTTGCCTCAATTTAATTACATGCTGGTGAATTCCTAGCTGACGTTGCAGCAATTTAAAAAGCGCTCAGCAGACTGACTCGTGGACTTTAAACTTATCGAATTGTGTGTTATGCTCACAAGGTTGCCACAATTCAAGCTTCTGTTTTGCCTGCATATTTTCATCTAGCATGTATGATCCATAGCAATGCAGTGAGGCAAAATGATTATAACAATAGCAAAAATAGCAATACGTTTGTATGGAACCATAGAGAGCTAAATCTTATTTAGTGATAACATGCATGGTGTCCGCAGGTACAAGCATATAGGGTAATCTATATGGACCCAGCAAACGCTAATGGGGAGTCGGTCAGTTTTTAGCTCCTTTCTATGTGTAGTCAATTCAGGCTCATGACATGTCTTCAGTCTGGAGTGGGCTCCAGGCTTTGCAAGTATGCAAACCAAAGGCAGGGTCGTCAAATGATTGGAGTTTGGTTTGAGGTCTAGCTAAACGACGTGAGTGAGAAGAGCTGGTGATATGGTACGTACAATTAATGGGTTGTTGGTCCGATAAGCAGGCTTGAGCATGAGAATAAAGGGGTCTACAATTTAAGCGTTTGGTGGGAGCCAGTGCAAGTATAGGAATGATTGTGAGGAAGGATTGTGTCCACTAACAGTTCTACGCATGCTGAGATCTAGCCAATACCTAGCCATGCATTGGTTCCAACATACCTCTTTGTTGCATCTGCTGCAGCCATCTCAGCTGATGATTCACTGCTGCATTGGTGAAGCATATTTTAGTAGGCAAAACTTATCAAGCCGTAATTGTATTCGAACCCCTGCAGTGGTGAACAAGCAGAGTTGAGCTTCCATTTGAAAATTCACTATAATCGGCGAAAACTTACTTATGGGCAAACCAAATGTGATTCAGTAATTAGAAAAACCTAAAACTCAAACTTGGCTCTGCCAGCATATTAGCTGTTGAATCTTCACATAGTCTATTTTATCTAGGTGTCCTGCTCCAAAGTGACCGCTCATTAGACAACCACATCAGCACTACAGTCAAGTCTGCATTATTTCAGCTAAAAAACGTTGCGAAATCGGGTTTACTTAGACAAGAATTGTACACCCCAATGTTTATCCATGCGTTTACGACACAATTCTTATATTTAAATGTACATTTTATAAATTTATAGTCATATTTAACATAACCTATTTAGCACAACATATTTAAATAATACTATATACTATAAGCATTTATATTTGTATATTTATACTTACTATTACTCACTGCTTGCTGGTCTATTGGCCTGTGCAATCAGGTGCTTACAGCTGGTTCAAAACTCTGCCGTTAGGCTCGCCTGTTGTGCACGTCGCCTGTTGTGCACGTTGGGATGGCCACGTCACATAACTTCACACCCATCGGCACTTGCTCCCAATCCAGCAGCTCATCGAATTTAAGTTTCTGTCAATTACTTTTAGGTTCCTGTAACTATCGGACTCCAGCTTACCTATCAAAACTGCTCCCTCACTAGGCGAAGAATCGTGCAGCAGTTCTGACTCGAATCTTTTAGCTCTCAGTCGTACTTACCTCAGAACCATTGGAAACCATGTCTTTAGTTACTATGCTACCAAAGCCTAGAGCTCACTACCGTCGCACGTCACACCGTCACCTGATATGAAATTTAAAAAGAAGCTTGAAGCGCTCCTGCTTGTTACAGCATTTGCTGGGTCCTTCCGGTATGTTCTTCTCGTGCACTTACCAACTGCCTAAACTGTGCCTTCTGTTTGCGGATGTTACCACAAACAATTCGGTAGTGCTTACTATACAGCATCTGTGAAGTGCCTAGAAAGAGATTCAGTTCTTTGATGGCGCTATACAAAGGTGTTTATTAATATGCTTTATAAAAAAATAAATATATATATATATATATTGCATACCGTGTAAATTAAGTATATTGGAAGTGGGTACCTCAGCAGGCTACAAACATTTATCTTGATGTACCAACTTTCAACAAGTTGAGGCGCAAGTCATATATGATGAAGATATCGGTAAGTTTTCTATTTGCAAATGTTGCTTCCGGTTTCTATTTGGGTGAAGATATAACTTGCATAATTACTTTTCTCTAACGTGGAAGTCGTCAGAACTTATCCCAATTTCAAACATTTTTGTCTTTCAAAAGTTAACCTAAACAAATACTCGATTTTTATGAGTATTCTTTTTGATATTCTGCCTTATCGCTTGGGGCTTATGGTAAGCAGCTCTGCTGCCTACTTTGTTCAGCATTCTGCTGAAGAGTGGACCTACAAGCTGAACTTGGCCAGTTCTAGCTGCCTGTAGGTCCTCCCAGCGGCAGCCTGTCAGTCACAGTTCCACGTGGAGCTGTACCCGATATGCCAAGTGGCAGGCGGCCCTCCTCCTCCTCCCCCAAGGTACAGCCTCTTGCCTCCGGCTCTACAAACAGGTCAGATTTCGATGTTTAGCTGACCGGCCTCATAGCCAGCCAGCCAGCCAGAATAGGGCAGCGGCTCCTCACTGAGCTACTCACCTCTTCCGGCCGATCGCACGCGTAAGGGGATGGGTGGGTGGGTGCGTGGGCGGGTGGAGAGACCGCTTTCAGACGGCTCCACATCGCCGCCCGCGAGCAAGCCAGACGCTCGCTGCGTTCCTTTGGAGGATTATTCATGGGACCCCGTCCATCCAGCGTCTGTCATGCAAGTGGGATCCCATGACGTCACTTATCACTTCATTATCGATGCCAAAGAGTTCTACTTACTTAAGAATTGAATTCAAGTCCATTGCGTACATGAATATGACTGAATGCGTTGCACATCGGCTAACATAGAATTAGCCTAGCTCGATGCCAGCGACGAAACTCAAATATGTCATTTCTAGGTAGATGGCGGTTGCTTAGACCATCGCGGTAAGCGACGGAGGAAGCCGACGACTTAGCTCGCGCTAAAGCATTTTCTTGATTTACTTTATGACAAGGACTTCAAATAACAGGCCAACCTAACCGAACTGAGATCTCCTGAAATTTTGATCTTGATTTGTATACTTATTCCCAAGCAATCCGGCATCTCTGTACATAAGTTTAAAGTCTTTTGCTACCGCATTGCATAGTATTGCACTATTTGGCTACAATGGAATAATGAAAATAGCTTTTTGTGCCAAATAAATTGTCGCATTCATTTCGGGCATGCAAAAAAAAAAGAATAGGAACTCGGCAGGAGAATACAACTACGCATGAGCTAAGCTAAAGGCACATTCATTGGTAAAACCTTGCAATGAATGCCGTTTAATTTTATCGATGTATATCTTAGATGCGATGAAACTGGTCATCTGAAATTATCGCATGCTCTCCAGCATTGCGAGTTATTTTAGTATTTAATCTGGTAGCATACTGAGACTCGGTAGCGGCAAATCTTTATTGCATGACGCTACTTGCACCTGCATTTTGAAGAAATGCACAAGAAAGAGCTATACTAAATTTTAACAAATCTTGCAATTCTCCTGCGTGTCAAATAGCATCACTTTCATTTAAAGCTCTTGAATCACTCTGAGAAACTGGCTGCCGGTTTGATACAAAACTTTAGTCTGAATTCAGGGTTAGTGATTACACTTTAGAAACTTTATCAGGCAAATGTATCGGGAAATGTTCGCTCTTGTAACGGCAGATATCGTGCCCATCTCATACATGATGGCATCTGAGTGCGCATCGCCTACCTGCCTCATGGGACTGTTGGGAGCTGTTTGTTCGGAAACTGAGGCTGAGATTTGAATCAGCCGCAGCCGACCTCTTTCCTTCAGAGGGAGGGCGTATCGGCTTCCTACGGCTGGCGGCTGCAGATGGCCGAGTGAGGGCAAGGAGAGGTGCTGCTGAAACAACGCCGATTAGGTGAGACTGTTTAAAGTCCACTCATTAATCTTTCTGAAGTTCACTCGTTGAAAGTCTGGTTAATAGTCGTCGTGTAAATACACATTGATGTGGAATTTTATTTCCGGCATTGTGCAACCTTGTTAGGGCGTGTAATTTTCTTAGTCCTTGGAAAGCCTATATTCTATGAAGCTGCACAAACCTCTTACTCGGCCTTAGGGCAAGGTTCCTCATATCTAAGATTGGGCGTTTTAGGCTTCTTCTTTTTTAATGTAATCAAGTCAGGGAATGCCGTAATACCAGTGAGGAGTGAATTCCTGGCTATGGTAGCGTGCGAATTAAAATCGCGGTCTCCACAGGATTTGTGGTTTGTTCGAGGCATAGCTATACTACTTGCTTCAGAAGAGCAGGTGGTTCAATGACTAGCCCGATTGGTGAGTAGTTGTGATCGGTTGGCTGTAGAACGAGAATGAAGGAATCTAAAAGTGAGTGACAGAGTGTCAGGCTGCTTGGTCGTGAGCCAGTGCAGGTCGGTAAGAATCAGTGTAACGTGGAAACTGGTACGTTCACGACAGACAAGCCTAGCTGCTCAGTTTTCCGCCTAATGCATGCACATGATTTTACAGTGAAGTAGACCTGTGAGTAGTGACTAACCAAAATCGAGATCGGCCATAAAACCAATACAGGGACCAAATTTAATGGGGCTTTCTGTGTAAGCACGCCAGAATATTGCAACGTTACAAAGCTGAACGGAAGCAGACGACTGCGAAGCTCACGCGGCCGTCTAGTGAATAGTTTCGATAGAAAAGGGCACCTATAATCTCTTTCACACTTGCAAAAAGCTGAGGATCTTTATTTTACAAACTGTTGTGTTATTGTGGCTCCGGCGGCGACAAATCTTGGGGAATCTCCCGGAGTCGATGACGCGGGCGTGACCGGTAAAAGAGACTAAATATTTGCGCCTCTCAAAGAGTACATATACATGAAGGCAGATAGATGAATGAAAGTAGCTGTGTTGGGAACTGCACCGTACGTTGGTTGCCGGATGCTAGGCTGCGTCAATAGCTTTACCATCTGTCGCAAGTAAGGCGTTCGCTCTAATTGTAACAGCAGCAAGCGCATACTAAAATAAATACTTTTCTAACCTTCAGTGGAATTCAGTATTTGTTCGTGCTGCCAAATCTTTGATATGCTAGGATTCCATTGATGTTGATCATGGGCTCAGATCCAAACAAGCGGTAAATGTTGCTTGTGCTTTGTGCTCGCACTTACGATTGACCGCGAATATAAGCTCTGAACAACACAAGTGCAAGGAGAACTGATTTTCCGACTTGCAGTTATCACGGGCTCCTTCACTCAGCAGTCTTGGTGCCAATCAGAGAGCAGCGCAAACAGTAGATCTAACAGCCCGTCGTGCTGATGCAGTGCAAGATATTGTTCCCTCTTACTTCAGCTTGAAAACGGTCCAATGTAGACTCTGAGGCATGTCCGCGACGTTAGTAATTTGCACAGAACCGGCCAGCCTGACATTAACTCATTTCCACGAAGTAGAAACCTACTGCCACGTCAAAGGGGATAGTATAGTCATTATTCAGTGATGATATTTTTCAGTTATCGTGGGCTTCATAAGTTGACCGATTTTTGAAACTCAATCAGTTATAGAGCTGACGGTGCCTGCTATTAATTTAAGAACATTTAAATGAGGCCATTCATAAATGTAAATTGCCCAGAATGAGATTGAGTTTTTCGAGCGGGCTATATTAAATACATCATTACTATTTTTGTTATTATCATCCTGTTGGCAATACGGTTGACATATTTCAAAACTCTATACTATAGCTGCATAAAAAATGCGGAAATCCATAGGGTTTATACCCTGCCGAGTGTTAAATGCTAAATAGAGAGGTGACGTTTTTCTTGTTAAGACGCTAACCCTCAGTAAGCCGTTAGTCCTATTGCTTATATGCATCTCGTGAGCATAGTTTTTTTCTACACTCAATAGAACTAGCTTATCTCGAAACAATACAATTGGAATATCTGTATATCTACTTTGTATTCAGCCGTGGTAGCATTAGAATGATGACATTGTCTTCAAATAGAGGAGTAGACTGAGTGATGGTGTATGCGAAAACACTGCAAAGACACGGTTGTGATAGGTAGTCGTATCACTTTACCCATTTTGACCATCTGTTGGCATTACCTTATTGCGTTCGTGTTGAAATTTCTTGGATTTGAAGTCAGTTCTAAAGGCTATATTTATGATCAACTTTTCCTTCATTTTACTTTCAATTAAGACAAAATTGTACCGTACCTTAGCCTTCAGTGAATTCAGGTGTGCGTCAAATCAACAGCAGACGATTAAGGCAATGTAGTCTGCGCCTGCCAAGACTACACTCGCCTTAATCGTCAGCTGATGATTTATAATAATAATAATAATAATAATGATAATTCACTTGATAAAGCGCCCTCAGAGAACTCAATCTCTCTCTAGGCGCTTTACGATTTGAGATTAGATTTGAGTGATTATTAAATAAATAAATCCTAGCTGATTTACCCACGACCTTCCGACCAAGGTCGTGAAAGCAACCGCCTTACCTAGTGTGCCATCACGGCTCACCATTATTCTTTGTTTGAATCATTGATTGATTTGATTTGATGATTAGCCAAGCCACGTGACACTATTGAACATGTCTCACCTGTGGCCAATAGTTAAGCCATCGACGCAGCAAAGCCGAACATCAGACCACGAATGCGTATTATATTTTGTGTCGTCTGCTGCGATTTATCGATGCTCTCATATGTGTGCCCGTTGAGAGTAATAAAGAAGAGTCTCGTTTACCACGAACGCGCACCCGCTGTGTCTCCGTGAGACTCTCACTAGAACAGCATATGCCGCCGGAGCCACTGTCATACAACACAAGTCAAACAGCTGAAAGTGCGACTGCCGTGATGGCAGGCTGCATAAGCTATTTTCTAGATAATAAGAATATGTATTATTAATATAATAAGAATAGATCATTTGCATTAGAGCCTAAGTGAATGTAATATCCAGGTGCTATTCAAGTCGCTGTAAGAGAGTCAATAAACATGCGTGTTGCAACGTGCTTGATATTAGGCTTGTAATAAATTGCAAACCAGTATCAAGCTAAGGCCAGCACACTAATTCGTACCTGAAGAAAAGCATGTAGCGTGTTCTTTTTGCTTGTAGCACGTTCCAAAATGCCTAAGCAACTTTATGGTGAGTGTTCTATAGCCAACCGACTTCTTCTTTCACAAGAAAGAGAACGGGAAATGCACTCATGATATTCAAAAGTGTACCCAAAAGAGTGATATGTTGCATAGAAATCACTGCACATAACTGCTGCAGATAAGTTTAGGGTGCTTTTATCTAATGAAATTTTTAAGCAGTTTCAAGCTCAAGAGAAGTTTTGATTTCTCCCGCAGCAAGGTCAAGCCTTTACTATTACCGAGGCTTAAAAAATTGCCCATCTTTAAAAGGAGCATGTTTATCTTTCTTGTCGTACTCTACCGCTTGCAGATGTTCTTTCTGCAGTTGGAGTTTTCGAATGACAGATACACTGAATTCCTCGATTTTGCTACCCTAAGTTTTGCAGTGCTATTAATAATCTTAATCGGCCATTGCTACTTTTGCCAATTGCTATTTGCAGCTCGCGGTCAACAAATCAAGGTCTTGAGTACTAAATACATCTAGCAGCTCCTAGGTGTATAAAGCACCTCTGTAGATAATGACAAAAAAGTGGGTTAGCCGTTTGTTTCTTGATATAGATTCAAGGTGGCTTTCAGAGGTTTGTCTTCAAGCCTCCCTAATAGCTCGTACAATGATTTGTCGCTATGGCATGCTTCTCATTAGGGGACTGGCGTTGTAAAAAAAGTGAAGCGAATTATTTTGTGTACTGTTATTAAGACACTGCTTTTGGAAATGTCTGTGTGCACATCCGAAACGCTTGATTTCAAACCGCCATACAGAGCCGACCGGTCCGAAGACTGGCACTACTATATAGACAAAGAATAGCATACGCGGTTGTACGCATTCGTTTAATCTTTGTTTTTGTCTCACAATTCATATCAGTTTGCTTCGGATTTATTTAAAAGCAAGGTGTATGCACAATGCGCCTGCCTAGCTTACAGCAACCTTTCTGCTGGCTGAAACCGGTTTGTCGATTGATACATCTTCCCTAAGTGACTAATGCATTCACGCTTCGGAGTATAGCTCTATGCGGCTCGTGGCCCATGTAGCTCTCATTCCGTCGCCCTTTCCGAGCGAGCATCAACCAGAGCATGAGGTGCATTGCCACGTTGGCCGTGTTGCACTGTTGCATTCTGGTCAGGTTCAGCTCTCCTTTCCGGTGCATGCCTGGCTGAGACTGGGGCTCACACCACACACCTACCACTTTGGTCGTTTCACTCTAGTTGTTCGCATATGATTTCCTACCCGACGTTGCAGCGATTCATAAAGCGCTTTAACACTGACTTGCGAACAATAAACTTATAGAATTTTGTGTTATGCCCACAAGCTTCCTACGCTTCAAGCTTCTGTGTGGCCAGCATATTTTCATATGGCAGGTCTGGTCGGAAGCAAGGCAGTGTGACAGTATTATCACGATAATATTAACATTAATACGTTTGCAAGGCAGCATCAGAGAGCTAAACTTCTTCTTTCTAGTCACTTCGTATTTATTTTAGCTAGAACATGCGTGGTGCTAGCAGGCACAAGCATACAGGGTAATTTATAAGGACACAGCAAACGCTAACGGGGAGTAAGTTATTTGTTAGCTTCTTTTGAAATTTTCTCAATTTACGGTTATGTCTTGATAATAGTAATAAAAAAACACTTTAAAAAGCACCCTCAGAGAACTCAACTCTTTCTAGGCGTTTTACATTTACTGCAAAGGAAACACGATCGAAAGGTGAGTGGTATCGTGCTAAACAACAAGAATAAATTGGTTAGGGTTAATATGCACAGGGTCAACATGAAAGTGTGGTTAGTGTTAGCATTTAGCATGCATGTCAGTACGCCTAAGCACATAAAGGACGACCCAAAAAATGCTGTGTCGTAGATAGGTGCAATTTTAACCTCTTTTAAATGTGGTCAATTCAGGGGATGTCGTGATGGAAGTTGGGAGTGAGTTCCAGACTTTGGGAGCATACGAACTAAAGGCACGATCTCCAAAGGATTTGAGGTTTGTACGAGGTATAGGTAAACAGTCAGATTCCGAAAAGCGGGTAGCGCGATGCTTAGCCTAGTGGGGGAGTAGACCTGATAGGTCGGTTGGAGCCAAAGAATGAATGGATGTGAAAGCGAACGACAAAGCCTTGAAGTCGATCCGTTATTTGATGTCCTTTCCAAACTCGTTCACGGTTATGTCTTGTCATCACTCAGTGAGCACGACCAGTGACGCCAATGCGTTCTACTTACTTTAAAATAGAATGTGAGTACGATATTGCGTACACGAATAGGACTGACTGCGTTGCATTGCCTCGGCACACGTTTAATTTGGCCAATTTCGATGCCTGCGACGCACCTCTAATATGTCAATACCAGGTAGGTAGCGGTTGCTAAGACCAATCGCAGTGAGTGAAGGAGACAGAGAGAAGGGGCAAAGATGGCGAGTGTCCACAGACGTAAGAGTACTTTTCTTGGTCTTAGCTTGCAGGTATACGGGGTCAATCGCTCGGCTGATCCTAGCTGCTTTAACAGCCTCTTTTTGTATAGCGACAGAAAAGCCTTTACGGCTATCACCACCGCTTGCAGTGGCGATAAAGGATCGCCCACCACAGGAATCGAACCGACGACCTCAGAACCGAGGTCATGAAAGCAACCGCCTTACCTAGCGTGCCATTACGGCTCACCGATCATTGTCCTCCTCACAAAAGCCAAATTTGTGTGGAATAGCACACAAATTCATAGTCGAATTCATAGCCCTGATGTGCGCTGCAGCGTAGCACAGGAAACACAACACGTCAGGGCATACTGGGTCCTAGTCGGCATCGTCGAGCTGGATTTGGACAAACAGCTACTTGCAACCGCCTTCGTTATACCGCCTTTTTTTCACCATGACGCAAGCTTTATCAACCAGAGCGTGCCCGTGCATGTCAACAAGGTTGCAGGAAGCTTGAAGCTGCCTTCTCTCTGCCGGTGACAAAGGCACATTTCACGAATTCAACAGCTACTAAACTGGCCAGGCGATTCAGTTCCGATAAGAAAACGTCCACTTCGCCACCATTGGTAAGGCAGCTCGAAGCAAACTCGTGGCAGGCCTCGACAAAAATTCGGCATTTTTTCATTTATAGGCCGCGAAGTAGCTTATGCTTTGATCGTATGTATTTAGAGCGTGCAAATGAGAGGACAACATGTGAGTCACGCCAGGCTAAATCTCACGTTAGGCTCGATCTCACGCCGGGTGCGACCTAACGCTCAGCTCGATTTCAAGCCTATCTCAAACTAACAAATTTAATAGCGCAGGTCTTCATGAGGGTGAGATCAAACGTTTCGACGGCCCTGACGACGACAGACCGAAGACGATCCGACATCGAAATATAAATACGTGGCACAATCGTGCTGCGACGTCATAGTTAAAGCCGTGACATCACTGTCGCACAAGGACGTCTTAGCACCGGCCCACAAGACCCCAACAGCTCCGGCACATAAGACCATACAACTGTGGCTTTTTGATCACCACAGCTGACTTGGAAGGTTAGTATGAGCGAATTTATGGTTCGTTGGTCTCAAACCTGGATTGCTGCTTACAATTATGCGTGCTCGACATGTTTCAGCCTTTGTGCAGGCGAAGCAGCTGCCACTGGACTCGTTGGGACACGTGATGGCAGCGGATAACCAAGATATAAGCATTACAGGCAAAAGTGGCAGCAACGCTTCACATGCGATGAGAGAAGTCCTCATTATAGATAATGAGTTTCATACTGAAACACACCCTCTGTTTGAAGATCCGCTAGATTACCCGCTTTCACTTAGCCCATTGGCGGCGGGCCAAACTCTGCCTGTGCAGGTTGTTCATGTCAGCAGCCCCGACTCTTTTTCGGTAGGTGTTACGACTGACAGCACTTGCTAGCAACAGACGCCAGCGTACAGCCCGAGGCTTGCTGCTAATGACCGGCACACTGCCTTTTCGACAATCTGCACCTGACTTTCGAGCACTTGCGATTTCAAATTTTAGGCAGTACCTGCAGAGAAGCTTAACGCCTTGGATGATCTCTTGATCGAGATGCAGTCAACCTACACTAATCTACCATACACCATCCCTGTATGTTAGAGGATCTCAACGTTCCTAAGGCAGCGACCCTTTAATACAGTTCCTCATGTTGTGGTGACCCCAACCATACAACTATTGTATGCAAAATATGGAAATGCATGTTTCCCGGCGGTCTTAGGCGAACCCACTGTATAGGTCATTCGACTCCCAAATGGGTCTTGATCTAAAGGTTGAGAACCGCTGCTGTATGTCAATGTTGCTGACTTCCTCTATGCACTTTACCGCTCATACCGTTGCAGGCAGGCGCTGTTAGTCTGCTGCCATTACGATTTACTTAGATTGCCCAAAAACAGACCCGTTTGAAAAGACAACTTGGCTTATAGCAACAAGCTGGTAGTTTTCCTATGCTTAATCGTCAGGGGCGATTATAGCAAAGAATGATTGGGCGTGTTTCTCAAAGTGGCAGTCTTTGCAACAGTGCGTGTAGCTGGTCTAGCACAGGCTCCGAGTCGTTTGCTATATGTCCAGCGTTCCTAAGCAATATGCTGGCTCTTCTGGACAACATGTCAAAGAGCCTCTTTCTGAACGGCCTTCCCCGGCTGTGGATTTGTATGGCTTAAGTTAGTGGCTCATAGTTGGGGTATTGTTTGCTTTGTTTGCTTCAGGCTTATAGGCTTTGTTAACAAGACAGCTGACACTCTTTGCCCGCTCAAAATGGGCTGAAAACTAACAAGTGAAAAAAGGCAAAAGTGCAACAGAAGCATTGAACTATTTCATCGGTAACATTTAAAAAGTGCCAGCAAGCATAAATTATTGGTTAAATCGATAATAAGATAACATCAGACGGTGTGTGTTTTAAACCCAGCTCTTGAACCTAGCCACCGAGGACGAGGAAGTAGTTCAAAATTGAGCTGAGCACCAGTCGATCTAATCAATTTGTAACGGAGCAATTTTTGGCTATTGCATGTAATATAGAATATAGAATAAAAGTAACTCAATCGAGTCAATGGGAAAAGCTTTGCCTTTCTCAAGTTTCTGTTTCGAGCTTGACTGGTAATTAGTCTTAGATGGTGTTCGCATTTCTTGAAGTCATGATGCTAAAGCGCCCGGCTAGCAAATTAAAGCTCGCTCAAGTCAGCTGTTAACTTAAATTAATTGGATAGGAAAGTATCCGTAAAGCGTTTGACACACCTTATTTTATTACGCATTACTTAACTGTGGTTGTCGACACGACGGGGCGGGATAAGGCCTATTACGTCTACTTACATTCGACTTATTACAGAATCGTTTCTACTCAACGCAAAAATGTTCTGCTCTCAGTTTGTTGCATGAGGGATATAATTACTACGTAATTCTAACCATGCATAAATGACCGGTATAAAAACTGTCGACGAATGGCAGGTGGGCAATTATTTTTCCCTTTTCTGGTCGGGCTTACATCAAGCTCGGGATACGTGTCTCCGGCAACAGCGTTGGGATATGTGAGGGTGCGTGCGTGCAGGCGCATGACCCAGTGGTTGGTGCAACGAATTGTCTATGCGGTCTTTCGCCGTGCTCGATCTAATAGCGATAGCATACATCTCTGTCCTTTGATGAGGGTGGCGTTGTGTATTGAGCGGTCGGCAGGGCGACTGCTTGTATCGCGGTATGAAGAGTCCGTCGGTGGCACTACTACCATCTGGCATAATAATAATAAAAAGAATAAAAATAATGCACTTGACAAAGCGCCCTCGGAGAACTTATTCTCTCTCTAGGCGCTTTACATTTGCTGCAAAGGGAAATGCAATTGAATGGTTAATAAAATCATGCTTGATAAACAAAACGAATGAATAATATGGTTAGGGGTGACATGCACAAGGTCAGCATGCAATGAGGCGCGTACTGTTAATCCCTTCCCACCAATGGATTCAATTACTTTTTATTTCACTCTTGCTCCTGTTTTGAGCTAGCGTTCTTCCTCAACAGTTGCTTGCTTACGAGGCAGAGCATGTTCTTTCTATTGGCAAGCTGGTGAGTGTAACAGACCCGTGTGCTATTCCTCATACCAATCCACAAGGTCGCTTAGTTTCCTGGGAGCATCACCTTCATAAATTACATTTATTGCACCTCCAGGTACCTACTGAAGAGCTGGTGATCGGTGGTTGGTACGCAGCTTGCATAGAAGGCGGCGGATGCTACAGAGTGATGATTTTGGAAATGAGGCAAGAAAGTCCTGAGGTAAAAACGGCCAGCTGGCCGAAGCTAGTACATTATAGAGTTTTTCTTATTTTTCTTTTTCTTCGTAGTAAATTCTGAAAAAAGTCCGTGATGCATATCTCTATCAGTTCAGTAAAAGTAGGTTGAATTTGTCTGGTCTGAATTTCTCTGCATTTCCTCCTGGGTTGTCTCTGTGGCGACATCATATAACTTCTTTTGCGGCCTTATTTGGGTGACCATAGCCAGGGCTTTAAACTAGAAGCCAATCTGATTAATTGTTTTTGGCCAACACGCTTTGTTTTGGTGGCGATAACTACAGAGTTTACGTCTCTCTCTGCGTTCTTCGCTTGCTGCTGATTACTATATATAGGTAATGTTTTTCCTTGATCTTTCCCGGTGCGTTGATTATTGCGTTTGCATAATATGCTCTCATCAGTTTGTGTAAGCAAGCCCAGTAACTTCTAACAAATAGCTTTCTATTGAAAGCTGACCAACTACGTACGGTCGTGCGTGTCTTCACCAAGCCATTAGATTAAGTAGGTGATATGATAAATAGTTTTTTGTAGTAATTTCTATAAAGCATAAGCGATTTTTAGGTGTGCGTTCTGTACCACTCTTGACTTTTTCTTTCACAAGAAAGAGAGCGTGAAATGCACTCATATTATTCAAAAGGACTCCCAAGAGTAAAATGTGGCCTAGAAATTGCTGTACAAGACGGCTGCAGAGAAACTTAGGGTGCTTTTATCCAGTGAAAGTTTAAAGCAATTTCAAGCACAAAAGAAGTCTTGATTGCTCCGACAGCAAGGTAAAAAATTTCCAATGCACGAGCTTTACAAAATTGCCTCTCAAAACAGCCGTGGTATCCTTCCTGCTGTACTCTACCACTTGCATAGTGCTGTTTGAGTTTTCTAATAATACATAGCTAGTACATTAATTTAAGCCACAGCAACTTTTGATGACCGATATTTACAGGTCGTGGCAAACAACACAGGCTTGTAATATGAAATACGTCTAGCAGTTCCTGAGTGTGCAAAGCACTTTTTTGTAGACGATAACACAATATCTGCCGGCAGTCAATTTCCTGTGATAGATTAAAGGTGGCTAAGAGGTTTGTCAAAATCTTTCCCTGATCGTGCATTGGTTTATCGCTACAGCATGGTTTTTATTAGGTGGACTGGCATAGTTGATACAGGCAAAACGAACGAATTCCTTCGACTATTATTAAGGCGTCAAAGTAATTAAGCTACTAAGAGCAGTGGAAATATTCTGACTTTGACACACTGCTAGTGTATTGAGAAGCTTCCACTCGATTCGAGTAGGCGATGCTGCATTAAGAGTACCAAAGCTTTGTTTTGTATAGGCAAGTACAATACGAAATCAAGTGCTTTTGGTCAGCTGCAATATTGTACAGAGATTTGACAAAGTCGGGCCAATAGACTTAAAGCGACAATGAACATCTACGTTTTTGATAAGGAGAAATCACTCACCCCAAGAAATTTGAAGATAAGTTCTAAGATATGATGCCGACGTGATACAGGGAGAACACTTCCCATATCATTCCAGAGCAACATGCGGGTGCATCCTGAATGCCTGTGTTTTAGGGGTTCCATAGAAAAGAATTCCTCGTATTTTTCATTGGCAATCCGATCGGAACCAATTCAGGTGCCGTCACCAGCTATAGCTAGAGAGAGAACCCCTAACAATTGGCTAAAGGACATTTCCCAGCGACGGAGTAAGGGCTGAAAGGAACGGGTTGATATTTAGTTTCAATTTGAATATGGTCAAATCGGATGATGACGTTTTGTCAGTCTGCACTGAGCTCCAAGCTTTACTACGAAGAAGCTTCATGTCAATAAACGGAATTTTTTATGCTGTAGTAGCACTCGAACTAAATTTTGAATATAATAATAATATTAATGCACTTGATAAAGCACCCTCAGAGAGCTCAGTCTCTTTCTAGGAGCTTTAAATTTGCTGCTAAGGGAAACGCGATTGAATGGTGAGTAATATCATGCTTGATAAACAACATGATTAACATGGTTAGGGGTGACATGCACAGAGTCAGCATGCAAGTGTGGTTAGTGGCAGCATGCACAGTGTCAGCACGCATAAGCACATCAAGGACGAATCACAGGGACCCACTAAATGCTGTCCTAAATAGGTGTGTTTTCAAGTTTTTACGAGTATCACAAGCTGCCGAAAGATCGAGCAAAACAAACAGAGACACTCTACCTATGTCTGCATTCCTAAGTAGGTCGTTGCACACCCTAAGCAATGCTGACTCTGTGGAGTGATTAGCTCTAAAGCTAGATTGGAACTTAGTAGCAAGGTTGGAGGTTTCAATATATGGTTTCTGGAGGTTTCAATATATGAGTTCAACTGGTCCACCACGACCCGTTCCATTGTCTATGATAGAAACGTAGAAGAGAGACTGGGCGATAGTTGCTCAAGTTCTCTTGATCTAGTCGCTTTCTTGAGAAGTTTCCTGAGTACAGCTTTTTTGAAAGGTGCTGGGATATGACCTGAGGCTAAGGACATAATAATGATGTTAGTTATTCATAGCAGCAGCAGATCAATGCAACGTATGAGCAGGACAGTGGGAATAGGGTCCAGAGGACTTGTTGTATTCTTTGATTGGGATACGAACTTCAGGACTAGATCACTAGTGACCTGCTTAAATGTAGATATTGAGGTGCAGCCATGAATCGGGTAACAGCATTCTAGTGGGGATGTTGTCATCGGCGGGATGGACTCCCTGACCTTGTCTATCTTCTTCGCAAAGAATAGAGAAGCGATTGGCTAGATCATCACAAGGATCAACAGGTAAGGAGCTAATCTAGGAGCGGTCGAGGAGATGGTTTTTCGTTGACATCAGCATTTTTGGATTGTGCATCTGTGATTCAACAATGTTTTATGGAAGCTAGACTTGGCCTTTGCTAAGATCGATTGGTACGACCTACAGTAAATAAATAAGAATATGCTAGCTGATTTATTTGCCTTCCTTTGCATAGCGACAGAAGAGCCTTTACGGCTATCACCACCGCTTACAGTGGCGATAAAGAATCGCCCACCGCAGGATTCGAACCCACAACCTCAGGGCCGTGGTCGTGAAAAGCAACCGACTTACCTAGTGAGCTATTACGGCTCACTACAGTAGTTTTCATATGCCTGTCGATGGACAGTCAGTCCTGATCTTTCATATGCTTTTTCAAGCTTTCGCTTAGTAAACCTGGCTAGTTTAATGTCTCTAGAATAAATAGCTCTGCCATTTGCATATTCGATGCTCCTTAGTGTAACCTTTTGGGTGATTGTGGTACCCCTGTCACGAGAGTCAGTTCTGAAAATTTGTAAAAACCTCGATTGGCATCTTATTTGTTTCAGTAGTCCAGCGTGACGTCACATATGAGTTCATTTAAAATCATGCCTAGCTGTTTTTCAAGCTAATATTCTTTATCTCTCTCTCTCTCTCTCTCTCTCTCTCTCTCTCTCTCTCTCGCACCAGGGTGCATGCACGGGGTCACTGCTAATGGGCGATCCCTGAATGATTTGGCACTAGGTAATGGCCTACATGATCGACGTCGGAGCGTTCGTGTACATTGCTGCTGCTTCACTTATGAGGCTAGCAAAAAAGTTCAAGCATCTTCATAATCTGGCCATGGAAATGAAACTGGCTGGTAAGCATCCACCGCACTGCTAGTCTCCGCTGCTGAGATCAACCCAAGTGGCTTAGTGCTGATGTTTGATTCTCTTCGGATATCCAAGCTCGCCTCACATGCGAGCCTGTCGTGCGTTGCAGGGGTAAGGCCAGATCGCAGAATCACCAGTAGCAGCAGCACCAGCAGATGGTCTAGCGAAAGCTGTAAAGTATTTTCCATGTTCACGCTTGATAAAAAACTGACTGCTGTCGGTGTTTCCCAGAATGAGGACGCTGGTTTCAAGCAAAGTGAAGTGAAGCTCGTTGACACCTCTTATGGAGATGTCGAAGTGGACATCCGGAAGGCTTTGATTTCAAGCGGGCACGCACAGCCGACAAGTCTGCAGAGTGGCACTACTAGATAGGTGAAAAATACCGTCTGCGGTTGTTAGCATGTGGTTAATCTGCGTTTCGATCAAAGGATTCGTCAACCTTAATGAGGCATTGGAATTTGTTTTGGCATTGTTTTATTTCAACTGATGGCTGTGTGCATTTATACGTGCCTCTTTGCCACTACTTCTTCTCTGCTGGTAGCAACGTGCAGTTAGCCGATTAGTACTTCTTTACTAAGTGACTAATGCGTTGATGCAGCCGAGTATGTCTCCGAGCGGCTCACGGCCCATGCAGCTCTCATTCCGTTGCCCTCTCCGAGCGAGCATCAACCAGAGCATGAGGTGCATTGCTGCACTGGTAGCTCTGGCCTGTTGCATGCTGGTCAGGTACAGCTCTCCTTCACTTCCTGCTTTGCAAGTTTTCTGAGACATCTTTTGCAAAGCAAGTTTTCCTAATATTAATAGTAGTAATAATAATAATACTTGTGTGGGAGCATCAGAGAGCTAAATCTCTTTCTAGGGACTTTGTATGTGCTCTAAAAGTAGCATATTGATAGTGATACTATGCATGGTATCAGCAGGTACAAACATATAAGGTAATCTATAAGGACCCAGCAAACGCTAATTTGGAGCTGGTTAGTTCTTGGCTTCTTTTTTTAAATGTAATCAATTCAAGTTCATGGCATGTCTTCAGTCTGAAGTGAGCTCCAGGCTTTGGAAGTTTGCAAACTAAAGGCACGGTCGCCAAAGCATTTATGTTTGGTTTGATGCACCGCTAAACGGTGTGAGTGATAATAGCTGGTGATAAGATGCCTAAAATTATTGGACGGATGGTCGGATTAATAGGCTTGAACGAGAGAATTAAGGGGCCTAAAACTGAAGCTTTTGATGGGAGCCGTGCATGTCGGGGAGACAGGGTAGTGTCCATTAACAGTTTTACACATCCAGAGGCCTAAACAATACTTAACCATGCATTGGTTCCAACAGTTCCATTCGGGCATCTCCAGCAAGCTGATAACGATTTATGCGGCTTAAGTGAAGCAAATCCTAAGTAAAGCCAAGTTTATCGAGCCGTAATAAGAAACTAACTCCTGCATTGGTGGACAAGCAGAGTTGAGTTTCAATTTAAAACTTCACTTTGATTCGTGCCAACTGCTTTAAATTGGCTCTGCCAGCACAGCTTCTGTTGAAACTGTACGTAATCTAGATGTCCTGTTCTAAAATGGTCTTTTTCTAGACGACCACATAAGGTCCAAGGTCAATTCTGCCATCTTTCAACTACGTTATATTGCACAAATTCGGGTTTGCTTATAAATGAATACTACGTCCCAATTTATGCATGCATTCATGACATTCCGTAACTTCTGTAACTCACCGCTCGCTAGTCAACCGGCCAATGCATTCAGGCGCTTACAGCTGGCGAAAAACCTTGCCACTAGGCTCATCTGTCGTGAACTCCCCGATTGCTCCGTCACACAAATTCTTGCCGACTCTTACTCGCTCCCAATTAAATATTAGGCTGGAGCCTCTCTATTAGAACTGCTCCCCCCCCCTAGGCGAGTGCAAGGCTCTGGCTCTGACTCGCATCGTTTAGCCATGAATCGCACGAACTCCAAAACCACTGCAGACCGTGCCTCAAGTTCCTATGCTACTGCTCGTGCATGTAACCACCAATCATACGGTAAAACTGTCTTTACAGCATTTGTAAAGTACCTAGAAAGAGATTCAGTTCTCTGAGGGACATGCAAATGGGTTATTACTATTATTATTTTTTTATATTGCGCCTTCAGAGTAATTAGTCTGCTCCTAGGTACTTTACTTTGTGTACCGGAAGTATCTATCTCAGCAAGCTGCAAACATTTACCTCGATGTATCAACTTTTAACACGTAGGAAGCAAGTCGTGTAAGATAAATATATCGGTAAATTTGCTATTGGTAAATAGGTTGCGTCTGGTTTATATTTGGGTTGGATATTGCTTGCATAATTATTTTTTCTCGAATGCGGACGTCGTCGGAACCAATTCCCACCTCTGATATTTTTGCCTTTTGATTGGTGCACTCAATAAATATTCGGTTGCTGCAAACACTTTCTTGAAATTCTGCCTCGTTGCTTAGGTTTTATGGTGTACGGTTCTGCTGGCTACCGTGGTCAACCTTCTGCTGCAGAGGAAACCAACGACGTGCTAGCTGCCTGTAGGTCTTCCCAGCGGCAGCCTGTCAGTCACAGTTCCACATGGAGCCGTACCCGAGACGCCAACCAGCAGTGACCCCCAGGTACAGCCTCTTGCCTCCGTTCTTAAGTAGCAGGTCGGATTCCGATGTCTGGCTGACCGGCCTCATCCCCAGCCAGCTGAGGGCAGCAGCCCCTCGCAGAGCTAGCTGCTGCTGACGGACCGGTCTGCAGGGAATGCCTAGTGGAATTCGGGCATCAAAGCAGCCTCGCGAAGGTACCCGATAAGCTATGCAGTTTCCTTGCAGACGTTATTGCACTCATTAGTGCCGCAGTCCCTAGAGCTGCGTTTATAAGGCAGCCTGTCCTTTTCAATCGGCAGAGATTTTGACCGATTTCCCAGATTTTTGCTTTAGAGTCACCACTTTCTGGAGCCAAGTCTGCAGGGTCTCATTATGAAGAATCGGCCTCAACTTTCCAGGCTCCCTGTTGGTAAATATGACCAATCAAAACCCCGGATCTCGTGGCATACACCACCCTAGACAGTCAAAGCAAAACTGGCTGACGTTCGTAGGCTCAAGTTATATTGGGGCGTTCAGAGCAAGTCCTTGAATATGGGATGCCTACGAATTGTTACTAAGGCTTCGGGTTTTCTAGATAAAATATGGCGTGTGACTCTTTATCAAATCCCCTAACAAGCCCGTAACGGCGAACGTTACTTCGTATTGCTCCCTTTCCTGAGAAGGCTTTTACAAATTCTTGCCTCCCTTTTATTTGTATTCTTTTCATACCACTGATTCGGAGAAAATCGGCTTCTACAGGTGCTGGCTTCACGTCTTTCTGGGAAACCCTCTTTCGGAGAAAAATTTGGGAAATTTTCTTTCGCATTCACGAAGTCTTAGCCCAGGGGTAAGGCACTGGCTCCATACGACCGAAGTGATGGGATCGAGTCCTGATGTGGGCGTTTTTTTATTGCCCACTTCGAGCTGTGGTGAAAGCCGTTAAGGCTCTTCTGCCGCCATATAAATGAGGCAGGTGAATCAGCTAACCTTGTGTACAGGTTATTCATAAAACGTTAGACCGTTCACATTCACATTGCTGCAGAACCACAGCTCATCTTGCCGACTGGAAGAAGTTAAAAAAAAGCTACCGATGCATTCTCTGATCTATTACTTACACACTTTCATCTAACAAGTTCCACTCATTGAGCCTAGATGTCAGAAGCTCAGCATTGGTATTGGTCTCTGATCAGATGGTTGAGGTCATCCTGGTTGGCTATGACTGTCACATCCTGGACATATGTGTGATTGAAATATGGATCTCCAATATCTTCTTTACTGTCTGACTTGGTGCTTAAGATGGCTACCTCCTCTAGGGAGGGGTGGGGCTGGGAGCTCAGGAGAGCAATACTCGAAGAAATATGTAAAATAATATAACACGATGGGACATACGCTCCAGCAGGTTCAACATTTGGATCGGTACACCATGTAGAAGCAGCAATTGCTTGTGTAGTCAGTTGGTTCCAACCAAATTTTTGAGAGAGCCAACGTCAAGGCTTTCTGTTTTCGTTTGACATAAAAGCAAATAAAAGTTAAAAAAGTAACTTTGTTTCACGCATTACCTACTGTTGGGAAAGAAATTATATCGAGCGAGCAGCAGTTATTCAAGTTACTATTAAGAGTCTCTTGCCCTGTTCGCACGTGAAATGAGAAGCCCTAGGGCTTGCCTTATTCCCGTTGACAGGCATGCCAAAGTATGGTTCGTAGGGACTCCCCACATCTTAGCAGACGCTTTCGCGGAGTACTTGTTCATTCTCGTCTTGATTAATTGGACCAACACTTATAACAAAATACATCCGCTGGGTGTATGTAACCTCTAGATGCCATATAAACCAGCTATCGCTATTCTCTATTATATAACTCCGCAGACATAGCATGACTTAAAATGTTCGCTTAATCCATCAGGCCGTGTACGAGCAGCAGTTGATTATCCTTTCATCTATTCATGGACGGCATGTCCGTTGCTAATTGAATTTTCGTAGTTGAATTCCATGGCGATTGCCTATCTTTGGTCTGTGAGACTCTAAATCAGGGTCGCGAAATCCCTTCAAAATCAATCCGAGGCTGCATATCTGATCTCAAGCTGAATTGGCTTCAGACTGTCTAGTCCAAAGATAAGACGTTGCATGGCCCGTGCATTGTGCTGCACTTCGCCGGTAGCTTTTTATGATCGTGACACGTGTGACCGTTTTCCCGTGAACCTCGACAAGCGTTTGCTTATATATTATGATCTGAGGTGCCATCTTCAGTGGCGATGGGATGATGCCACCACCACTACGGTCTTCGGAAGTTCGCCTTAGGCGCTGTGGGAAATCGCGGCTTTCATTCTCGAGGCCCAACTAGGATTTCCGTGTTTTTACTACACCGTGCCGTGGTGGGCTGTGGGAGCGCTATGTGTATGCTACTCTTCGTTCAGCTACGGGTCCCTTACACTTTTTCGACGTACATACATTAACGGGGTAACCCACGAGAATTTTTAAAAATTGTTAATTTTTTTAAAAATTCGCCTATTAAAGATAAACTAGTTATAAATGCAAGCTCAAATTTTGGTGGTTGTCAGATGACTAGGACATGGTCAATAAAATTATTATGTAAGACCTATTTAAACCGGAAGTAGTACATTGAGCTCAACAAAATAATCTTGTTTGAAAAATAGCTGAGCCGGAACTGCGGTTTTCTGGTGAACTCTGCGAATATAAGCTATTCAGCCCTAAAAGGACCCTCAAAAAATAACTGGGAAATGATAAAACGTAAAACTTTTCCGGAAATGACACGCCCCTTGAGATCACTCGTCCGACTGGTAGTACAACAAGATGATAAAAGAGTAAACCCCCTATCGGCAGGGTGTCTAGTCCCGCCTCTGCTTCCCCGCCCCGCCCACCATAGCAACCGGCGGTAAACGGCATTCCAAGGCCCACTCCTTATTTACTTAGCAGGAACCTGCTTACATTGGTATGTTTACATCAGATCACAAACCGGAAGTGACTGTCGTTCGGCCAGTAGACGAACATTAGGGATAATGTATTGAGAATTTACTGCTGCCGGGGCCGCCGTAACTAAGGAGTGCATTATCACGGCACTGCATGAATCCTGAGACAGCTGATCCAGTTACTGTAGCCGCCATAACGCACGGGGCGACGGCCGCGAGTGGTCCGTTGTTCGGCGGCCGGTCAGCGTGGTGACTTGGATGGAATTAGCGCGTCGTTTACTGGAAGCCAGTCTGAAAATGTTGATTCATTTCTATTCAAGGAAATTTAGGTGATTTCAAGTTCTCATTTATGTCCTTAATAGTTAGATATTTGTATTGGCGAATGTCGGTGAGCCGCCCGGGTGTACCCTGGATTGCCGGCCTGCGGTATGAGGCCTATCGCGGATATGATCTGCTTAGGCTGTATAAGGTTCTTGTTAGGTTGACCTATTCCTAAGATCCATATTTATTTATTTATTGAATTGTTCGTGTGATTATATCGTTTCCTAGTGCTGCCTCTTGGTTAAACCTTGGAGTTGTCAAGTTTATCTGCAAACGACAGTCCAATACCTGCTGTCATTTATGTCATATCTCCTAAATGATGATCCGATATCCTTAAAACTTTGGAATATATGATTGATTGTAGTAACATAATCATTCCAGCATTCTCGTATGCATATTGGACCTCAGTAGACAGACTTGTTTTGGTCAAAACTGGCTGTGTTTGTCGTGCTAAGCCTGTGTCATCCTTTCACTCACAGTTGTACATGGTACCTGATAAATTGTACAACTTGGTCGATACTGGGCCGATCTGTGTGAAACTTGGAATATAGGTGGCGCTCACCTGTCTTGACACTCTCCCCCTGTGCATCTATGCATGATGGGTGTGTATGCATATAATGTGCCTGTGACAAAAAGTGTTTTGTGGGTGGAGAGTCTCCAGTCGAGTGTCTTGCATTTTTGAGCGGTTTGCCATATTTCTACAATGACATTTATATAATCAAAAAAATTTTGGAGCTGCCTTTTACCACCAGTGCTATACGTGGCCTTGGACTTTTAAAGGTCACCAGAAGGTCAAAACAGCAGCTATAGCACATCAAACGATAGCTAATGCCACCAGTGTTCTTCGTGCCAATTTTCACGCCATTCAGTTTACTGGTCTTCGTACAATATTTTATAAATGTGCTTTTGGAGGGACAATTCCCCCTATTGGCGGCCATTTTGGGTGATAACTCCTACTACTGGCCGACTTACTCCCCCACCACTCAATGTGTAGCCGGTTTACAGCTTGCAAAGACTGCTAAGTCTGGTGTACCTCTCCTGCCGAGAGATATTCGTGGATAAAGTGTTCACAATGCATCACACTAGGTCTCAGATTTCAATTTACTGTTGCGTTTGGAGACGGTTTATTTTCGTAATCGCTCATCGCCTAAGCTTAATAGAAGATAACTAGTGTTCCACTAAAACATTGCTAAGAACAGATATTTTATCATTCTCGGCAGGTGAAGCAGGCATTGTGCCGAGACCCTAATTAGTGAGGGCTAGTCCGTCATAACACTATAAAAGAGTATCCATACAAGTTTAACTGAGCATTTGGCCTAATGCAGGCTCCAGTATCCACCATAGATGTCTGCATGTGAAGCACACACATGTGCACGGGCACACGGAGTTCTTTGAAGTGATATAGCTGCCCCTGGACGCTTACGGCTAGCAAAAGGTAGAACACTAGAATCTCGCCTTCTCGAGTGTGACTACGAAGCCTTTTGGAAATGTTTTCATTGACCAGGCTATGACAGTAGTGCAGCTGAGTATATAGATTGCGCCTGTGTGAAAAGCCTAATCTGAAGATACTTAGGAGCAGCTAAGCTGTCTCTGTAAAGAGTAACTCTCCAGCTTTACCTTGCCTGTGCTTATGAAGTTTCATGCACATTGTAATCGTCAAGTGGTTGATATTCAAGGGGATGTAAAAAGTTTTCATCATGCAACATCAACATACATTGCTGCATAGCCGACGTCAGTGGTGTGAACGAAAATTCCATCTATTGATGAAAATTGTGATTCTTTCAAACGTTAAGAGTGGCACACAGCATATCAAATTAGTGCCTGCCGATCGTAATAAATTAGCAGCTGTCGCAGACCAAAGGACCATTTGCACGTGTGGATACGAAGGGGCAATCTCAAGCTGGCTGTTCTTGGCAATTCTTTGCACACCATGTGCCTTCAGCTGAACCAACTCATTCACACCACTGACACTGCATATAACGGAAATGCTTAGCTGAGCATCGTGTCCAGGAAGGCGATGCTAGCTTCGAGCATCGATGACCTTGCAGCTCCTGCGGTTTCGAAAGGCCAAGATCAAAGAGTGTTAGCGAGCGCCGGCTTAGGTTTCCTCGTCAAAACGTCGAGTGCCTCTACAAGCTGCAAGCAAGCACTTCCACTACCTGCAAAATTGTTTCTGCTTGCCCAGCAGATCAGAGCTTCAGGTGGGTAAGCTACCGCAGAGATACCACCAGGCCTGCAGGACTGGCCGAATGCTCGTGCCCAGCTTTCTTGTGCACAGAGTTTGCAGGTGAGCTGCTCAGCTTCTCAGGAACTACCTGGAGAGCACAACTGGTCCATACCATTCATCATCAAGAAGAGTCAATGCGCGGTGTCATGCGTGAACGCTCTCTCTCTCTCTCTGCATCCCTCGCAATGTCCAGTAGGTCGTTACTGTCGAAGGCCCAGCCATACGAGCCGAAAGCACGAAGCCAGTGAGCGCAGCCATCTAGGCAGCTGTCACCACATTCAGCATCATGTCTGCGGTCGACGATCGGAGTCCAGTGATTGATTGCTACATTGCTTACAGCATGCAGCCAGGTGCATTCATCAAGAAGCGCACGAATCAAGTGGCTGATCGCTAGGATGGTAGTGACTAGCCTCTGCTGCAGCTTCTCGGGTCAAAAGCGTTCTGGGTTAAGCAGCAGCAACGTGCAGCCCGTGCGGGCTAGCGACAACACTCTGGTTCCACCACTGAGGCGGCTTCCTCTGGACGAGAAGGCAGGCAGGAAAGGGCTGTCAAGCCGGTGGCTTTAGGGTGAGAACACGGCGGCAAGAGACTCCACTACAAATAAGTACAAAAAGGGATGCAGATATCGTGTACAGTATAACATTCCAAGTCTCTGAAGGTGACCGGAAACTTGGTACTAGAACTGGAAGCCGACACAGCGAGCAGACCAAAATGACACCCAAGTGAAAAAGCAAGAATACTACACACATAACCTTCCTGTTACATTCTTTTGGAGCATTCCTTGATGCTTTTGCTCTGTAATGGCTTAAATTTAGAAATGCTTCGATAAAAGACCAAATCATAAAGTCAATAAGCGTTCTCTGAAGGGTCATCGTGTTAAATTGAATCGAGGATTCTGCTGCATGACGATTTACTTTAGGCTCAGATCATAGTGAGATGTGATCTCATAGTGAGATGCGATCTCATAGTGATCTCACCTCGTGAGACCGAAAAAAATGCTCTCGTGGCGAGGTCGGCAGACAGAGAAGGCGGCATTTCCGAGTCCAGTAGCAGCAGACGGCTATTAACCGAGCATTTCATGAGAGCAGCTAGACCTGTAGTATCGAAGACTTTCCTAGGGCTCCAACCTAAGATTTAATTCAGTTGGTCAGACTGAGCTAGAAGAGCTCCGAAGTCGAAGTGCTACTCAGAGGTCGGCAGAGAATGCTCTCCCATTGAAAAAACAGTGACATGCACAGCTCAAAAAAACTCAGACTGCAAAAACTTAAACGAGAGCAGGCCGCCGAGCAAGCAGCAGCATCCATCGAGCCAGTGCAAATCATCCTAGCCCAAATGCTGAAGGGGAGGGTGCTTGCACGCTTTGCTGGTGTGGTGGCTGCCGTGGGGCTTCGCAGGGGTCGGGCCTCAGCTGGCTGCAAGATGCCTTGCTCGCCAGGCGGCACATCACGCACGATGAGCCAGCGATCTCCTCTTGACGACCGCGTTCAGGAACACTGAGATGAACTCGGCAGCCTTCGCAGACTCGACTTCGATCCGAGCGAGCTCTTGAGCCCTGAGCAGAGACAGCAAGAGGCGATCTGCAATGCGCTACACACGTCTGGCCAGACGAGCCGGAAGCTCGGAGCAGAGCACAGGACTGTAGGAGCCACGCTTGACGGTGAAGCCCAGGGGGCCGAGCGCCAGCACGATCGCG
Source organism: Cristatella mucedo (assembly GCA_009760855.2). Taxonomy (NCBI): domain Eukaryota; kingdom Metazoa; phylum Bryozoa; class Phylactolaemata; family Cristatellidae; genus Cristatella; species Cristatella mucedo. The sequence goes on from WPIO01000025.1 coordinate 3,011,344, forward strand.
TGCGTGCCAGCAGCGAAGGCCTGCAACGCACCGGCTGGAAGCAGGCGAGGCTCCGAGGTCTCTGACGTTGACCCCGTCCCACAGAGCTTGGAATGCCACGGCCCCATCCAGGACGGCGAGTACAGCCTGCCGCGGTGCGATCGCGCTCTCGTTGAGCATGCACCGATCGTGAACAAGGCGAACGTAGCGAGCGTGCTGGGCCAGCAGGGCACCCAAGTCGGCAGCAGCAGCGCTGGCTTGCTCAAACTCGAGTCCGGCCACGTGCACCACCTGTTCGAAGGTGAGACGCACATATATGGCAAGATGCATGCCAGTGCAAGGCCGGCACATCGCCGGCATGCGACATGCGGTGGCAATCCAAATTGTGCACAGCCGATCAATGGCGCTGCCGGGCAGCCGTGGACAGAAATCACTGTTGGAGCCATCTCGTCTATTTGGTTCGGCAAGCTATTCTCTAAATTGGCCCAGCCTTTCATAAGCATGCCCTGCGCCTGCACATTTACTCATCCCGTCTGCTCTAAAACTCTTGCATTAGTCAAGCACGGTGCGCACTGCCTGAATTTTAACGAACGAAGGCAACATAAATCAGTTGCTCAGTTGCTCACTCATTCAGCTTTGGCGTGCATTCAATTCTCCTGGACCTAAGTAATGTAATGTAATGTATGTAATGTATCTCCGTCAGTAACTCCACAAAGTCATAAAGACCATGTGGGTGTTACGCAGGAGAGTTTTGTATAGCGCACTTACAGCCTAAGCGGCTTTCGGTACGCATTCGGTAGCCAACAGACTTCGTCTCACGCAACACAGAGAAAGTGGGAAGCATAGCAGAGTTAGGAGAGCAGTTGAGGTAGTGAGTAGCATAGAAGTAGCAGTTCAGGACCGCTGAAAAAGATGTGCCATAGTCGGCAGTTGGAGAGTAGATGTCGTTGCGTAAGAATTGTAGAAGCGAGTTCCACAGTCTAGCACCTGCAGAGCTAAAGCTTAGTAGTGCTCAACACAGCATTCCAAGTGCGTACTCTGAGACGGAACAACCTACGACTTAGCCTACCTTAAACTTACCAAGAGGCACCTTACCTAATGGTAAACCTAAATATAGCTACAACATTACTACAGAGATGGCAGCGAATAAAAGAAAAGCATGTGGGCCACAACTGCTGACAATGTTCATTCAGTCCTCTCGCCAACGTCAATTTCGGAGGCTGCCCCCTCAGCAAAGCATGGCGGGCGGGCACGCGCGCAGGTGCTGAAATATTGCACCAAAGAGCGGCAAGCTTTCTGGTGGTGGGAGGGGGAGAAGCAGAAACTTCCGGAAGGCGATAGCTCGGCGAAATATCTGCCTACTTGCGTGACTGCGTAGTCGTGTATCCCGTTGACGAAGTGCATCAGGCGCAGCCGCAGCATCAGCAGCCTCATCCTTATTGGTGAATTCGTCTCGTGACTCGTCGCACTGCTCAGCGCCAGATCTGCAAGTGAGCTTGCAACTGCAGCCAGCCAGCAAGCCAACCTATCAAGGAACTGGTGCAAGCCATCTCCTATGCAGCCTTGTATGGCAGTTCGTCAGTGAGGTGCATCCGAACGGGGCACGAGATGCTTGCGACGTCAAGAAATACGACGAGGCAGCTTAGAGAGCAAGGAAATGCACGACTCGGCAGAGTGGCAGAGTGGCAATCACACAGGGCAGCACCTCTCTGGCTAGGAAGGAAGGAAGTGATAGCTGAGCGAAAACGAGGAGCCAGCCGTAGTCGGCCGAAGGCTTGCACATCGCAGCCTGCGTGTCAATGAGCTTGTCGTCAGCAAAAAAACGCTATCGACCCGCATAGACTACAGCTGCAGGTGCTTGAGAATGAACAAAAAAGAGACAAATTAGCAAATGACTGCAGCTGACTCGTCGAACCAATTTAACCAGGTTATTAAGTTCCCAGAACGGTGCCGCAGGACTGGACAGGAAACAAATAACTGGCTTCATCAGTGGCCTCAGGGAGGGTCGTGGGTTTAGCCCACGGCCTGCAGCAGCACAATAGTTACCAGTGGCTGCCCACTTGCCACACCCAATAAAGTAGACATTCCCTAGAGGTCAGGCCCGAAGCCTACTGCTCCTATAGGGGAAATGTCGCTCGACTACAAGTGACACTGCAGTATTTAATAAAATAGGATAGGGAAATGGGAGATTTTGCATGTCAGATGAAACGAGAAATGTGCTACCCGAAGCTGAGATCGCATTCCTACTGAAATGGCTCAAAAATGTGCTAAAAATGACTGAACTCGCTTCACAAAATAATTGGGTAGCATTCATACGAGGCATTAGCCGAGCAAGTTGGAAGACCTGAGGCCTGCAGCAGCGGTGGCTCTGAGCAACCAGTTCTCTAGCTGCGATTATTAACGACTGCTCATACCTCCTTTCCAGCAGCTGTCAGGTGCCTAGAAAGAGATTTCGTTCTCTGCAGATGTTTTGGAAATGTATTACTGCAATCATTATTATTTCTATCAACAACTTCCTTGTGGACAGGAGGGCTGAAAGTGGGATGGAGCAGGATAAATTGTCTAAAGAAACATATTGTAATCTAATCATCTCAATGTACGTCAGACGACAGAGTATGGAGAAAGCAGACAGCAGACTAGTCACTCCAATCCAGTAAGCACGACTACGTAAGCACAATTACGCACGAATGCGCACCGAAAGCCGCTTAGGCTGTGAGTGCGCTATACAAAACTCTCCTGCGTAACACCCACATGGTCTTTATGACTTTGTGGAGTTACAGACGGAGATACATTACATTACATTACATTACATCAATGGTTATCTCGACAAGATTACGGTATGCACTCGAGTGAGCCCACACATGCAAGACCACTAGCATCGCCCAGAAGCATTACCGAATTATGCAAGCTACAGTAGGTTGTACATGAGCAGCAGCATGCTGTAGACAAACGACGTGTGACGCAAGCCATGCTTGTTGAGACGGCCATCATGAATCAGCAGCATATACGGCTTCGGTGGATGAGGACACGGCTGCAGACGTACATCATTGGCACATCATTGATACATCATGTGCACGTCATTGGCGATCTGGGCAGGGAACGCAGGGGAGGAAAGTAGCAAAAAACCGAAAAAGAGGAACCGCCTGCCGACAATGCGAAGCTGACATGCTCTCAGCTCCGCAAAAGGTGATGGCAGGACTAGCGAAAACCAGTCACACACTCCCACACATACGGGCACTGAGTGACGCAAGCATCCAGTCGGTCCATCGACCCAGCATGCAACGGGGGGGGGGGGCAGCAGAGCACCTGGGGGGGGGGGGGGGGTACCAGCACAACCCCCGGCAGCTTCATTCGGGCAGCACGCAGCCACACGATTGCTGGTCTCGGTGCTGGGTCCGACTGTAGTGAGCACATAGCGCCGGCAGGAGCAGCAGCACGGGCAGCAGGATTAGCAGCAGCAGCAAGGGTGGCCTGCAAGCAAGGTGCGGCAGGCGCACCGAGCCAAATGGCAGCAAATACCTGCAAAGCGAAGGTGGTCTAGCAGGTATTTGGCTTGCTTGATGCGAAGCAGGAAGCAGAACACACTACCGTACAGCCCGAGGCACTGGTCGTCGAGGAGCAGGGAAGTAGGCCATTCAGCCTGCAAGTGCAATTAACAGTAATGAACTGAGGAGAGCTTGTGGCAACTTGAATGGCAGTGATTGCTACTGCATCCACTGCATATAGGCATCAAGATCGCTTTCTAAACATGGAGGACCAGCCTGATGAATCGTACAATTACGAGGGATATTCAGGTGGAATCAGGGATATCCATCATCTGTTGATGCAACTTCACGACTCAGGTGGTGGCTTCCAATCCTACAGTAGGCGATGCGTTATTGCCCACAGCAAGTGGTAGTGATAGCCGTTAAAACTCTTCTGCCTCTATCAAAATGGGGCTTTTTAATCAACTAAACTTGACCTTTTTCATTAACTAAGAAAACATATTTAAATCTCTTAGGATGCTATACATATGTCTTACTATTATTAAGTGAAGGTAGGACGGAAAGTCACACCACAAGTGGGATGATAACTCACATAATTCAAGAATGCAGGCATACACACACGCACGCACACACGCACGCGCGCACACACGCGCGCACACACATGCACGCGCACACACGCACAACTAAAACATCGATGCAGGCAAGTGGATTTACATGAATGAGCAACCGGGTGGTAGGGCGACATGAGACATAACAGGAAAGATAAAAGCTGGCTTTAGAAATCCAGGCACTAGAGCAGGCTAAGTCTGCATTATCAGCATGAGAGCATGTACCAGCTGCAGAGGGCTGAAGAAACTGATTAGCTCACACGCCAAACGCTTCCATAGCACAGGGAAGGAGAAAAAACTAACAACGAGCCATCGGTTAAGGCCACAGATCGATCTTCGTTTTCGTGCCTGCCACAGCTAAAGCAGTGAAGCGGAGTGGCAGAGCTGGCAGCGACCGACCGAGGCATAACTACGGCAGGATAAAGAGCCTCTACTCGCAAGATGAATCTGTCTCCATTGCTATCGTCCCAACCATCCAAGGAGCTAGCTTTTCTGTGGAATGGCGTGGTCAGTGAACACGGCAGATCGGATCACAGCACCGGGATATCAGCAAATTATTTAAGGGCACTGAGCCACGATCACGCCCACGCAGGCTAATAACGGCCTTCGAGTCGCTGTCGTTGCACAGTCGCCGTCCTTGCTGCCAGGTGTTCCACGGCTCCCCTCTCCCGGTGCCCTTGGATGGCAAGCCACCCACCGTGTCCAGTCTGCACTACCGGCAAACACCATCCCTAAAAAACCGGTAATGCTTACTTTAAATTGCAGCCGCAGATCCTTTAGTGAGCAGACAGGTGCAACAGCTGATGCTGGGCCCCCACCAGCAGCCGAGTCGTCGGCAGTGACTGTGAAGCTGCATTCAAAGAATATACACATAAAGCAGAGTCACATCATGCAAGCCATCTCTGCAAGCACACTTGGCGGCGCGGCCATTGCTACGGTATGCAGAGGCCACTACGCTCGAGGGGAGCGCTCACTTTTTTATCTGGTCCCCGACAACAGACTTGAAGGGAGACTGCTCCAGTGACATTGCAAACACCTCGTTCAGCCAAAAGACGTCGGCAGTTGCACCGGGATGTCTTAACTGCAGTGGAATGTTGCAATGCAGGCAGGTGGCACAGCACGAGCACGAGCTTGTCAGCGGGCAACTCGGAGGCAAAGCGGTAAAGGAAGGCAAAAGAAAGCGTAGTGGCGGCGTACCTCTCCAAACAGGGCGGTGCAGAAACCCGACAGTGCCCAGCCATCCTCCATAAAGAAGTACTTCTACAATCAGCAGGAAAAGGTTTGCATTTAAGAGCAAGAAACTTAATTGAATGTATAATACATATATATATATATATTCTAAAAGATGCACACACACACACACAAACACACACAAACACACACGCACACAGACACACACGGAGACACGCATACATGGACACACAGTTGTGCATGCTGCATTTAGGTGAGGGAAACATGCAAGAGGCAGAGGCCCGGAAAGGGGTTGAAGAGGGAGACAAGCTAGTGCATGCGTGTGTATGTGTGTGTGTGTGCACGTGTGTAGGGAAGGAAGTGCTTAATCGCCACTGCAAACGGTGGTGATAGCCGTGAAGGCTCTTTTGTCGCTATACAAGACGAGGCTGTTAAATCAGCTAGTATTTATTTATTTATTTATTAAAGTGTGTGCAGTTCCCCACAACTTGCTGGTATCGTTAGTGGAGGCAGTTGTGACGTCAGCAATGGCAGCAGCCAGCAGTAGCAGCCATACTGAAGGCAACAGCAGCGGGGCAGGAGCGAGTCTCGGATGCAGCGGCTCTCACCCGCGCTGCCGCCACACTGCGCAGCACTCCACAGTCACTGACGAGCACAGAGAGAAGGCGCCGGCTCGCCGCTGCACACAGCCGCTCGACGAGAGGGCAGAGCAGACGCGCGATGAGCGGCTGCAGCGGCTCGACGTAGCGGCTGCTCCTCTGACAGGTCAGATCCACCCGGCTGCAGAGAACCAGAGAGACGATCAACTGACAAGGCAAGCTCACCTACATACACTCCCAAAGAGTACCAGCTCTGTTAGCAAGGTACTGCGACACCCGGGTCGACGGCATTCCACGAAAGTAAAGCACAGCAGGGGAAAAAAGAGCCGGAATGTAAAGCTTGGCCAAACTATCTCAGCGGCTGAATTCATCCGTAGGTTGCCTTGCACATCCGTCGGGATTTTCAGTGTTCCTGTGCGTGCAAACAGCAAGCTCATCCAAGTTTAAGACGACTTTGCTGCACAAGAAAGCACAGCAGCAGCAGCAGCAGCAGCAGCAGCAGCAGCAGCAGCAGCAGCAGCAGCAGCAGCAGCAGCAGCAGCAGCAGCAGCAGCACTCACTGCATAGGCATCATGGTGAAGGTAACACGTGAATAAATGAATAACTTATGTGCATAGCGCCTCAAGAGAACTTAATTTCTATTCAGGCGCTTCACATATGCCTCGGGGCTCGAGCCCATGACCTCAGCCAAGCCTTGGTCGGGACGAGCACCTTAACCTGGACCAAACCAGCTCGGCGTGGACTTGATCACGACCTAACTCGCAAACATCTTGCTACGAGTACATGCAGCTAGCCCACTGCCACGGGATTGCAGCAAAAGGGTGCCCGTATAAGAAACCGAAGGCAAAACAAAGGGCCAAGAGATAGCCCGAGGCCACTGGCTTCGAGTGCCGACCCAGACAAATGCAACGTTAGCTAGTATCCCGTTGCAAGGTGCTTGGATCTCTGCGGGCGCAACTGGCTGGTGCCCAGATGCGAGATGCACCGACTAACCGCCCGATTGTTGCTGATACCAGCCCAGCGAACTGCTCTGTCGTCTATATCCACGAGGTCGATGGAAACTGGAGAGGGGAGCAGCAATTGCTGATGCACATGCCTCACTCAATTTCAAGCCGCTTTCGGTTATTCTTGTTTCAATTCCCATGCAGGTTGTTTTGCACACACTAGTATCTGATGGTAGCTTGCTTGCTCAAATCGAATGACAATATGATGTACTGAATAGCTATAGCAAACCTATAGTGTCAGTCAGAAACTGTAAAGCTTAACCATTAAAACTGGCCCGGCCAGCCCATCTCCAGTAGACTCTCCGAGGCAGATCTGGATGTCCGCTTCCAAAATGACCTTTCGCTACACGGCCATATCGGCTTCACAGTCAGGTCTGTAACTTTCAGCTACGTAAATATTGGAAAATAACCGTGCTCTTAGATAGGTGTGCCACAGCCTAGTTAGTTCAAGCATCCGTGACATTTTTCTGCCACGACTGCTGCAACCACCTCCTAGCAGGTCTTCTTGCCTGCATGCTCAATAAGACTCTTACGGATGGTCCGAAACTCGGCAGCTATGCTTGCCTGCTCTGTGAAACTGTCGAGGCTACCACATTAAGCATATAGTCTTCAACCTGCACAGGCTCCACATTAGGTGGCCAATCGACTTCGAGTACAGTGTTGCTTACATTTAGCTTCTTTTGTCTATGGCACATTTATGTCTGGAATACAACCCTAAAATAATATAACAAAATAAATAAAATAATAAAAATAAAATAATAAAATAATAAAACACACCCCTACCTCAGGCCTCCCCTCATACGAGGCCCACTCTCCTTCTGACTCCGGCCACTCAGCTGTGGCTCTTAGGCAGGCTCAGATCCTCTGGAGACCATCCATGCCTTCAGTTTCAAATGCACCTACAGCCCGGAACTCCAACACCCCCAGACATAATGACAATCAATCACCTCGAGATATTGAAAACGAAATATGACCCTCCCCTTCCCATTTCCACCAGCAACTGGTCTGTCTATGCAAATTCTTCTTTAGCTGCTCATGCCTGCTGCTGCTGCTGCAATAATGCTATTGCTTCCCTTTAAACACAAATGGCTGAATAAAGATTTAGTTCTCTTGGGGTGCTCTGGAGTATATCAGCACTGGTGTTACATATATATTCATGGCATTTCATTCATGGCTGGAGTCTTTCGAAGAGGCAATGAGGTGTGCTCGGTCAGGCTATACGTCACCTTCAGCTTTCCTCACGGACCTTTTGTGCACGGCTGGTGCCATCGAGCTGGTTTGGTCTAGCGGTAAAGGTGCTTGCCCCGACCGAGGTCATGGGCTCGAGCCCCGAGGCATATGTGAAGCGCCTGAATAGAGATTAAGTTTTCTTGGGGCGCTATATTAATGAATTTTTGGTTAAGGTGCTCGCCCCGACCAAGGTCTGACTGAGGTCGTGGGCTCGAGCCCTGAGGCATATGTGAAGCGCCTGAATAGAGATTAAGTTCTCTCAGAGCGCTATATAAATGAATATATCTATCTATCTATCTATCTATCTATCTATCTATCTATCTATCTATCTATCTATCTATCTATATATATATATATATATATATATATATATATATATATATATATATATATATATATATATATATATTACATATGAGGCAATCAGCAGCATTGCTGAGTTTGCCAGTGCTAGCGGTCACGCACGACAGAAAACTGCACAGACAACACGGCTGTTTCTTGCAAATCGCCGCAGAAGCCATAAGCACGTTTGTTGCCACCCAAGGCCACCACGCACCTTCGCCCACTGTGTACTTCCTTCCATTAATGGGCTCACTGGTCTTCGACCGAAGTAAGACCCCCAACCTCGAAGATGCCGAGATGACCCAAACGCGCCTTTTGCATGCGTAACTAGCGAATTAATCAAGGAAGCACAGTATGCGACTACAGACGGCGAGTCCGAGGCAGCCAACAGCATACTATCGTCGAGTGCTAGTGAACATTGAGCAGGCCAGCACATGGTCGGCAAGCCAGCAGGCTACAGGCAAGAGCAAGACGCAATGAGAGCGCTGGGCACTGGGAAACAGCTGCTCCACAGGCGCTCTGCTACCTCAGCAAGTCTTCGACGTCGGCGTTCAGCGCTCGCGACGTGATGGGCGGCCTGAGTGCCTCCTGCAGGCTTTCTCGTAGCAACCCACAGCTGTCCGTCGCATCATGGCTGCGATCGGGCGAGCACTGCGCGCCGACAGCTGCCACGAACAACGGCGGCGCCGCCACGTCCACCGAGCCGTCAGTCCGACTGCAGTCGCCACGCTCGCTGTCCGCACCGACGCCCGATTCTGCCGAGGCCACTGCCGCGGCTGACGCAGCAGCAGCAGCAGCTGCTACTGATTCTGTCGAGTCCTTCCGTGTCAGCCGCTCGTGGAGAGCGGCAAGCAATGCCTCGAACAGCGAGCGACGCTCGCGAGCGCCGTCGCCCTGGACGACGCTAGAGGCACCTGCAGCGATGCGCCGGCGCGGCTTCACGCGGCATCACCGGCAGGGGCACGGACGACAACGATGAGACGTGGTGCACGAGCGGGGCAGACGTGGGCATGGCTGGCCAAGGGGGGGGGGGACAGATCCATTCCTTACCGACGGTGGCTGCTCCGTTGCAGTCGCGGGACACGCCAGCCGGGCCCGCCGACGGCCTGAGCAGCCGCCGCTGCAGGCCGGCCAGCATGTCGATCGACTTGGCTGCCACCAGGAGGCGCGCGAGCACCGGCTGCAGGAAGAAGGGCGCCGGCATCTCGTCTGCACCGTCGTGCAGCGCCCAGCCGCGGCTCCAGAACGAGGCGTCGTCGCAGGCAAGCTCCCGATTCCTGCGGCCGACGAGCAAAAAAGCGGGTCGAAATGTGCAGGCTCAGCTGCGCACGATCGCTCTCTCTCTCTCTCTCTCTCTCTCTCTCTCTCCCTCTCTCTCTCTCTCTCTCCCTCTCTCCAGCCGAGACGAAGCCGAGCGCATCCCGAGCCGGGCAGACAGGAGCCTGGCAGATCACGTGCTTGCAAGAGCGATTGGAAGTAACTGAATACGACTGAAAACAGCCGAGAACAGCACGGCCGCCTGCCTGCTGAACAATGACGCTGCGACCTCGCACAGCAGCCTCGGTAAGGGAGTTCGAGCCGACGAGTGAAAGAAGTGCAGCGCAGGAACGGCCAGGCAAGGGCATGCCCAGGCAAGGCCAAGTGTGTGCCGTTCACAGCAGTTCGGCGGAACTGAAAATGGAGCTCAGCCTTTGCTGGAAAGTAAACCTAGTCGTAGCCACAGAAACCTGGCACTTATACAAAGTGGTGAAGCTAAACATGAGCCGAAAGAATCTTTCGACGAGTCGAAGCTTGCGGGCCTCAATATCAAGGACCAACAAATAGATGACTAGTTTGACTTTTCGGACAGCAGACTCGTTAAAAAAAAGAGCCCCCATTAGCAACTACGCCAGGACAGTCACACGTACGAGGGTGAAACAGAAGCTAAGCTGGTATAGCCTGGAGCGCGAGTGTCCAATGAGCAGAGCACTGCTGCTGAGCAGCGATAACACGGTCAGGCTCGACCATGCATTTGCCTAGGACTGGACAGTTGTGTGTCGATTCAACACACCCATCTCCATCCCCATGCGAACTCTACTACTTTCAAGCAACAAGGGAATGGCTGCCAGTAAATGTAAAAGGTAAGCCGATCCTGCAGCCTCATTTTATGTAGTGGCAGAAACAGTCACCCTAGCCTTCCCCCCTTACTTGTACCGGGTAATACAGGATCGCCTGCTACAGTCACTCAACCGCGATCGATCAAGCGATTGCAGCCGCTACCGCACCAGCCGCATCAGCAGTGTGCCAGCGGGTCCTGGCCGAGCATCCAAAGCAAAGCGAGACAGATCGCTCACGAATGGTATCAAGGAATGCCCACCGCTGAACGACGAACTCCCGGCACACATCGGCAGCGAGAAAGCCTTTGGACAGCCAGCTGTCCACGATGTCCAAATATGGTCGCATGGTAAGCAATGTTACTTGCAGCACGAGCCCGACCTGCAGAAAAAGAACCGTCACTGAAGTCGCTGATTAAGCGAGAAATGGGCTGCCACAATCTCGCCGAGCGAATTTTCCAGCATGCGCAGCTGCAACACTGAACAACAAAGAGCTGCAGCTGCTGAAACACCTGCCTCGGCCTCCCCTCCCTCCTCCCATCCAGTGTAGATGCGCTTTCGTGCCGAGGTGCTGCCGCCGCCGTTCGCTAGTTAAAAAGTAAACGCCCGCAGATAATGCTGCTGCAGGTCTGACTTTGATTTTAGCAAGCTTCGCCCCAAGCTCATACCAACCCCTCTCCCCGATTCGAGGCACGGCAACATGGAGGCAGGAAATGCAATGGCACGTGGCTAGCCTCTACATCGAAGCAAACTGAATTGCTTCGTCTGCAATAGAATGCAAAAAAAAACGACCGACTTTGCTGGCTCGTGAGCTGCAGCTGGGCCCGCTGCTGCTGCTACCGCGCAGCCACTGTCCACAACGGCCTCGGCACCTCGGAACTGTTGCTGCACTTCGGCGAGGCCACAGCTGCCGCAGAGCTGCACGAGTCGGCAGGCGGCAGGCGGTGAAACTGTGAGGACACGTCGGCTGCGACGAGCATCTCGCCCAAGCTGCCGAACAGCTGCGCCACCGCCCGGCTCGGCGATGCGCATCGGCCATCGTCCGCCACGACGCCGCGGCGCTGTATGGCCATCATCAGGTCAAGGTCAGCGAGCCAGGGTCCCAGCCGCTGCCGCAGGTTCACCAGCGTGCCGAGAGTCTCTGCCGAGGGCAAAAGAGAAGGGGAAGAGCGGATGACGACCGCTGCCGCTCGCAGGCCACGTGCCACAGCAACGGCGACCGACGGCAGCTGAGAAAAACCGAGCTGGAGACGCGACACTGAATTCTTCGGCGCAAAAAGAGCCGAGGAAGGGGTGACCGTGTCACCTCCATGACCTCGGTGACACGTGACCTAGGCAGGGTGACACGGCGTGGAATGAAGCTCGCTGTGCAAAAGACGGGGTGGAAAGAGAAGCGCCAAATGCGCACAGTGGCCGCTCTTCGGCTGAGAGAAGGCTGTCGCACTGATTGTATGCGACCGCACCTTCGTGGGTCACGCCTCGACCCAGGCTGTGGTTAGGCGACCATTCAGGCCAGAGTACGATGCTCACTCGGAGCTCGACGCGACACGATGGTTAGCACGCACGTCACTCACCGTGACCGCTGAGAGCTGACTGAAAGTCGCGGAGCTCAGCGACGAGCCGCTTGTGCCACTGCGCCAAGGCGAAGGCGTAGGCCCTGTATGTCTGCGATCTCACGCAGTGCCTGCCCGAGGCGACAGCGGCACAGAATGCGTTCAGCTGCAGCAGCCAGTCGGCACGCAGCCCGTACTCGGTCAGCAGAGATCGGAGTGGGTTCTGAACGAAGAGAGAGAGAGCACTCTCTTAGATGCAGCAGTGGCGGCAAGATGGACAGCCGCTCCGGTGGGAACCACATCACGAGCCGAACATGCAACCAAACAAAAAGTGTCATGAAAAAGATCTCTTGAAATGAGCCACCTAAGGTGTCTGCTTAGCAAGGCATTCCATCGTGCTTCCTTTGCAGCAAATGTAAAGTGCGTAGAAAGAGATTGAGTTCTCTGAGGATGCTACATCAAATGTATTATTATTATTATTATTATTATTATTGTTGTTTCCCTACTTAGAGGGAGGGCAAACGACCCTTATCCCTGGGCATGATTTACTAGCTCCAGAGGGCAGGCCAGCGGATGAATTCTCAGAGAGCCGGACGTCACGAAGACGGACGGCGAAGACAGCCACGGGTCACGCTCGAAGCGTTTCCCAGCATCATCGTGAACTGCAGCATTTTTTCCTCTCTCTAACTACTGCAGAGCAGCAAGGCGAGCGAAGAGCTGCGCACGGCCTTCAGAAGCTCTACAGCAGCTATCGGCATGGGCCATCGACTAGCTTTTGGCAGGCGATGTCTCGAGGACATTGGGCGGCGGCAGAGGAATGAGCCTGCGCTCAGGGCTGGCTCGCAGGCAACAGATGCTGGTGGGCTCGAACGGCCAGGGGGCAGGTATCTTCCTCATTGGAGAAACAGTCTTGTCGCCACCACCGCTCGGATATGACGTAATCAGGGGGCGACATCCGGATGCTAGCTATTGACTGACAACGGAGGCGTGTGAAAGCATGTCATCTCCACCCAAAGTGCATCAGACATCAGACATACACACGCTAGAAATGGGATCTGAAATTTTGACGATTCCACATAGAACGAAAACATTAAAAAATAATCATGCAAACCATGTCTAACCCAAAAGTAAACCGGACGCAAGTTATCTATAAATAACATTTAATGATCTCCGCATCACATGCGACTTTTCCCAACTTGTTGAACCTTGGTACATCGAGGTACATGTTTGCAGCTTGTTGAGGTACATGCTTGTGACTTTTAAACAGTTTCATTAAGAGTGTAGCCTGTGCCTTGTAAATCCCATAGTTCGGCCAATGGTGCATGGATTAACGTGAAATGTCAAATGTAAGTTCAGCTCTGGTTTAACTACAGCAGAAGTTGATTTCTGATTTCGGTTGGATAAGTTATTCTAGATATATCCTTGACTGCAGAATATAAAATTCAAGCAAGTTTGATGTATATGTATAGACAAACTTGAATCACTCTCAAGCTTTTAAAGCCCAACGAAGCCACAGGGATTCGACAGCAAATTGAGACATATTGTAACCAACAGTAACCTAGATAATAGCCCATGCAAAAACTGCGACAACTTGTTGGGTGCACGTCAGCTCAATCCACTTCCTGCAAACCATTGTCCTCTACATCAAACTCAACACAGCCCCTCGGTAACTGGTCATTCTCGTGATCTGCACTGCTCTTGCATACCACCGGTATTCCTAGCTGATTAAACAGTCTCTTTTTGTATAGCGACAGAAGAGCCTTTACGGCTATCACCACTGCTTGCAGTGGCGATAAAGGATCGCCCACTGCAGGAATCGAACCCACGACCTCGGGACCGAGGTCGTGAAAGCAACCGCCTTACCTAGTGTGCCATCACGGCTCACCATGCGGTACGGAGCTATTTTACTGCATTCACCTTGCAGAGCACATATCTTGAACGTTTGATAGACAAAAACTAGACAAGACTTCGTCCAAGCTACGATTTCAGTCAGCTGCATGCTCGGATCAACGCAGCCGACCAACTGTGCGTGCATGCTACAACAAACGCCAGGTATGATCGACTGACACAAAAGAGAGGCAAGGCAAAGATAACTTTGCAATTCACTACCAGGCAACTCGACCAAATGCAAAAATAAATGCCCACGTGTCAAACAGACTAGGGGGATGGGACCCGATGCATCATAAAGTGATGCAGCTGCTGTAGGAGACTGGAAAACGAGAAAGCCATGCCATCGCCCAAGTAGGCAGCAAACTCACCTCTGTCTCGTGAACCAGCGCTATATTGTCCCTCACAACGAACTGCTGTGTAGACGGATCGAGCTTGTAGACAAATCCACCACTTCCGGTAAGGAGCCTAAGCAGCAGTCAGAGCAACGTCCCGCACACGGTCACCGGACGTGGCCCACCACCACCACCACGCCCACCGGCCTCTTCTTTGGCTCGAAAAGCAGCCCAGCCAAAGGAGAGGCCGGTGCTCGCCATCAGCCAGCCAATGCCTGCCTGAGCCCAGGCGAAATCTTGCTAAAAGGTCAAGGCTGATTCAACAGCCTCATTTGCATAGCAGCAGAGGAGCGCGGCCGGCTATCACCACCGGTAGCAGAAGACAAAAAAAGATCGTCCACTGCCAGGACTCGAACCCACGGCCTGGCTCGTGAAGAACGAGCGCAGTACACTTGGGCTAAGTAAGGCCCACGAGTTCTAACGACACGAGCCTCCAATGGGCGCCCAGCACCCGCTGCATTGGCCACTCGCAGCCGTTGCCTGAGCAAAGCGAAAGCGCCGGGTCAAGATTGAGGAACCGCGACGACCAGCGCAAAGCGGCACGTTTTTCACAAAACGGCGCAAAACGAACACTGCTCACCATAAGGTCTCGCGGACCACCTGGTACTCCGTGATGTACGTTAGGGAAGCCGGCGGCACCACGTTAAACGGACTGACAGCTATCAGGTATCTCTCCCAATCTCTGGCAAAGCTTGTGGTCGCGAGGAGCTCGCCGTCCGCGAATCCTTTCCAGTATTCTGGCATTAGGCTGCTGGCAAGAGTCTTGGAGCTGCCGCTGCCGCCGCGGTGACCTGCTGCTGGGCAGGTGCCTGCATTGGCGGCTGACTTGCCACTTGCTCGCCAGACTGCGGTCGACGTTGAGTGCTGCTGCCGAAGCTTCCTGGTGTGCGTCGGCTCGGAGTCGCTGTCACTCAAGTCTGACATGTCCTGGACGAGAGGAATGGGATGTAGCTGAGCAGCCATCAAAGCAGCATGCGCTTTATCTCGACACTCGTGACAAAGGACTGACGGTAACTTTTTGTCGTGCATTCGGAGACACGGGTCGGCGCTGCCAATGACGGAGGATCAGCCGAACAGGCGCACATCATTATCAAGTCAACTATTGACAAAACTCATCCGAGAAAAAAGTCCTAACGATCAATGACGCGCACACGCACGCACGCACACACACACACGCACACGCACGCGCGCACACACACACACACACACGCACACACGCGCACACACACACACACGCACGCACACACGTACGCACAGGTAAAGCTACATACAGGCATGCAGCGCAGCAACCAGGATTTTGGCATTGGATAAAAACCTCGATCTTGAGTGGACATATCTAGCTGTGCTGGAAATGTGCAGGCATGTGGCCCTATTCCTGAGGTATGGGCAACACCGACCACAGCCGTGTTCGGCCATCGCCTGGATACCATGCATTATATGGAAGTGTGGGGACTGCTTCTACTTCGGTCCGTTGGCCTTGCTTCAAGGTGCTAATCATACTAGCATCAGGTCAAGTGGGTGATGCGATCCATCGCCTGGTACTTCTAGTGCGATTGGGCAACAGACTTGGTCCTGAGACAGGGAGCCTTTTCGTAACAGCACTTGACCCAGGAGCTTGAAGCTTACCGAAATAATACACAGCTCTGCTTTAGCCTCCTGCTTAAGGTCGCAATCCTGCACAGGGGGAGCCCTGTTTAAAAGCCATAGAACCAATTTTAAAAGTAATTCTCCAGCAGTTCGGCAGCCGAAGAGGGCTAGAAGCTCACATTATGAACGAGACCGATTTCAAAGTTCGAGCTCTGGAAGGGTGCCCACGGAACGATGCCTTCTTAACATCTCACCGGGCCTAGCTAGCACCTCCCCCCCCCCCGGCAGACCGCATAGTATCGCAGGCATGCCACCGGCTTCCTTAGCTCCTCCATATAAATTATAGGGTTCTTTAAAATAAACCATATGGTCTCTAATTTGTAAACAGAGAGTCTAAATTGGAGTGCCGAAGGAGAAAGCGCCCAGCAGGGATCTTCAAGTGACCTAAAACGATTTTTTCTTATAAATTGAACTATTTAAATGCTTTAATCAAAACTTCATATCAAGCAAGTGTATTACAGTACAAGTTATACAGTAAATCAGTCCACAGAGTCAGAATCCCTACAGGTGTAGAATAAGTTCAGGAATGCTGACTCGAGTGGTCTCTTGGCTCGTAATAATGTAGAGTTCACTCGGAATTTCGGCAGACCCAGAAGCCTGATACTGCCGGCATACTGAATAACAACCCTCCTTCATCTCATCTAAAAGTAAAATTCAGCCTCCACCCCACCCTTCTTGGAGAAGCTGGAGCTTGGCTTCGTAAGTACCCTGCCTGCCAAGCATACCGAGCGGAGTCTGAAAATAACAACGGCAGCCTCGCTCTGGAGAGGAACGCCCAGTGGGGCTCTGTGCATGCAAGTGCATGCAAGCACCACAGGCCCACTTCAGACAGAGCACGCCATTCACCGACACTTGCTGCACACTCCTCTGAAGGAAGATTTCCAGACGAGTGAGCAGGAATCCTGCTAGAGCTGCAGCCGGTCCGACAATTGCAAACCGGTGCAGCTAGATTCCACGTGCCAGCCCAGCTCCTATAAGGTGGCTGGGCCAAACGAGCCAATCGCGGACTAGAGTCCTGCAGCAGGCATTTCTTTTCTGTCTGCTGTGAGCAGGCGTACAGCCACAGTGAGGCTCTCATGCATCTATACAGATGAGGCAGCTAAATCAGCGGGTTTTACTTTTCAGGAGGCGGACATTCATTAGGCACATGCCCCGCATCAGCCTGGATCATTATTGCCTTGCTAGTGAACCAGTACTGCCTGAATGGAGCTGTATGTACCCTTAGAGACATAATCTGTGGCTGAGGAAGGCTCATAAGGATCATAAGTAAAAAGAAACAGGCACTTTGCCGGTGAAATATGGGAATGGGAGCATTCTACAAGAACCGCATCATCCCCTACCCCCTCATCTCAGTAGAATAGGCAAGACCTTCCAAACGTACTGCTACTTGCACTGGGTCAGCAAGCTGCCGGCCAGATTACACAATCTTTTGTACACCTTTCAATAGATCATATCACTATTTGCAGTTGGACTAGACAATTACACAAAACTCATCTGTACTCTGGAATATGTAGTATTCGAGTTAATAGCATGTTGAAGCTTGCCAGACACTTTGAGTGTAAGGGCATGGATACATGCCTACGTTTGTCTTCATGTGAGTTGATACGAAACTAAGCAATTGTATTCGACAGAGTTTTTGTAATCAAGTCGCCATGTGCACACAACTTGCTATTTACACGTCGATCTCACGGCTGTCCATGGGGGCAAGGTGTTTCTATGTCTTGACCAAGTACACCGGTCGGAGTTACAGACAGAGATAACTTACATTATATTGCAATACCGGCAGCAGCTAATGTTTTAGTGCCCTCTGCAATGGGTAGATAGCCACAAAGGATCTAGCCCAGAGCAGCTACAGATCCCACAGCCTGTTGCACGAGCAGGTATTCCTGCCACAAGTAGCTGCAGTTCATAAGCTAAAACTTATTTATCTCCACTTGCCGGGAGCTGAGCGCTGCTCGAGCCTGCACTTGCGTCTCTGCTTTGGTTCTGCTTCATAAGACAGCTATCTAATTGAGCTTGCTTGGCACACACCCGGGTCGTGGTTCCAAGACCTGCAGGCAGCCGTTTATTGCCGGCTGTAAACTTTTCGAAGCAGCCGGATCTTGGCCCAGAGAAGGAGGCACTCCCACTTCCTACAACTGGCAGCTATCCATTGCCTAGTGCAAGTCGAAAAACTCGCCAAGGTTTTGCTACTACTACATTAACGTGGCTGCCGAATCAGCCAATCCTTGCGTCTGTTCACCAAGCATAGAGGCATGCTATTTCTACTTTTCTGCTGCCATTCTGCGGTCATTAGTGCTGACCTAGGGAAGAGGCTTAAGACAGGTGACCCTGATGCATTACAATACGGATGCTACAGCTGCACAACTGTTTTTCAGTGGTAAGCAAATGGACTGGTATCCTTATTAGAAGTCTTTGAAGATCAAGGTTCAGTTTCGGATTTCCAGCTTGGGAAGTGATGCATTTCTATAATTAAATGTGTCCAAATTCTGAAGGTCTGGGTGCTATACAGACAAGATGGGGAGCATAAAAAACTCAGCATTATTACTCGCATGTGCATACACGTTCTGTGGCCCTAGATAAAAAAAGCACTTGTAACTATTACTGGGTTAACAAAAGGGAGAGCTTCACGCATTTCCTCACATCACACCACTTCTAGCCGACCAGCACTGGCTCTCAATCAAGCAGAGTATTGACTACAAAGAATTGTCAAATGGACTTAAAAAAGAATAGGTTTCTTTATTCTCTGGCTCCAGCCTACCTACTTATAACGCCAGGCTAAGCCCAATACCAATCGTTTTTCTGACTCAAACCGTTTAGCTATGCCTCGTAGGAAACTCAAATCCTTTGGAGACAGTGCCTTTAGTTTCTATGCTCCAAAAGCCTGGAACCTACTCCCGGCTGACGTCACAACCTCCCCTTACTTGAGGACATTTAAGAAAAAGCTAAAACGCATCTATTTATCACAGCATTTCGTGGTTCCCTGTGATTAGTCCTTTGTGTGCTTATGCGTGCTGACACTGTGCATGCTACAACTAACCATATTTTACATGCTGACAGTGTGCATGCCACTTCTAACCATGTTGTGGTTGTTGACATTGTGCATGTTACCATTAACCATTCGAGCATGCTTCCTGAGCATGTGTAAAGTTCATAGAAAGAGATTAGCTTCTGTGAAGAGCTATGGAAATTACTTGTTATTATTATTATTATTACTATTACTAATATTACTTCTCAGTAGCATGTAACAGCAAAAAATCTCGGAAACCGGGTATTCAATTTGAAAATTAAGACGATGCAGGTGTGCCTCTATAGCCCCGACAAGGCTCGGCCGAAATTACTCATCAATCAGCCCCAATCATCATGGATACTGACTGTGCTGACCAGTCCCCTCCTTGTTATGTGTTCTGCAGACACATCATCTCCAAGGTCCCACATCTTCCCCCTCAACGCAAAAGAAGAACTGCTGGGCACAGAGATGGAACTAGACTCAGGGTTGTACAGACCGACTTACCGGTGTAGGTGGGAACACTGTCTGCAGTGGATCCATTCCTACTTTAAAGTACGCTTTCCAATCAAAGGCAGCATCTAGAATAAAAAACATGCACACAATTAACACAGGAAAAAATGCAATGCCCAAGCTAGCAAACACAACTGTCTTCTTTAGAAATCGCAGTTAGTGCCCATTGCAGCCTTAGTGCATAAGAGACAACTTTTTCGTTCCGCATGATGACACTTGCACTTCACAACGACATAGCTACAGTATTTTCATGAGGCGGCATTGAATAATTGAGTGCCGCTTTGTGCCGATGTGTCCCTCTTCTAACTTAGCTACAGAGCTTGACATAATATTGATGCAATAATAATAATACGCTTGGTAAAGTGCCCTCAGAGAACTCAATCTCTTTCTAGGCGATTTGCATTTGCTGCAAAAGGAAACCACGATTGAATGGTGAGTAATATCATGCTTGATAAACAGCATGCATAGCATGGTTAGTGGCAGCATGCACAGTGTCAGCAGGCACAAGTACACGCAGGATGAATCAGAGGGACTCACTAAATGCTGTCCTATAAAAGTGCATTTTTAAGTGTTTTTTTTTAATGTGATCAAGTCAGAGGATGCTGTGATGCAAGTCGGGAGTGAGTTCTAGGCTCTGGGAGCACAGAAACTAAATGCACCGTCTCCAGAGGATTTGAGTTTCCTACGAGGCATAGCTAAACGGTTTGAGTCAGAAAAACGTTTGGTATGGAGCTTGGCTTGGCGGGCAAGTAGTTCTGATAGGTGAGCTGGAGCCAGAGAATGAAGAGACGTACATACATGTTTGGATTATTGCAAGTCTTGGTGGTTAGGATAAAGAGAAAACAACGACCCACCAAAGCTCTGTATACACTGCAAACAACGTTTAAAACTGCACACCTGATGCTATGCTGGATAGTCATCGCTGGAGCTGAGCGGGAGCAAGCAGACGAGGCAGACACAGCAGCAGAACAAGCTGACGACGGGGAGGTGAGCTAATCAGCTAACGGTGTGGAAGCTCAGGCTGACCGAAGCTAAACTGAGGCATTCATGGACAACCACCAGCATGTGGTCCTTGGTGGGACACGCCCTCTCCGGCAATGGCGCTGCACTCGGATAGTTCCGGGACAGTAAAAGCAGACGAAGTTTCATTTGTATCCAGGCTCGACTTGATACCTGACCTTTCATGCTAGACTTTTTTGTCTAGCTGAATGGTCCACACGATTTAAATAGTGTCAGGCAGACGTTTCTGCACACTTTAGCTGCATAACAAAAGCAAGGAACTGACTAGTGCCGAAGGAGCGAACTGGCAGCTTCAAATTGGATCGAGTGGCCATAAGTAGTGACTCAAATTGAATCCACAACTGGTGCTGCATGAGCCGTTTCGGCTGACTTCCGGCGCCGTCCGATCTACTGAACGAGAGAAAAGTGTCGCGTTGGTCCTATAACACAAAACCAAAACTCAGGATTAAATACTAAGTGCATTAAACTACTCAGGCCTGTCGGACGTGCCCCTGAGCGGCTCAGACTTTAGCTTGGGTATCGGCGGCAGAGGCCAACCCTCCGCTGACCTGTGGTGCTCAGTACATCCGGCGCTACGTTCAGCCTCGAGTGCATTTTTCCCTTAGAATGCGCACAGGAAGCAGGAAGCTGCTTCAGCACTCTTTGCTGCTTGGCAAACTCACAAGCAGTCTAAGGCAGACCACTAACTGCAATCTCACTTGTGATACAAGAATAACAATAAGAAAAACAATGAGAAATTTGCATAGCACCTTAAGAGAACTTAATGTCTTTTTAGGAACTTGTAAATATGGCAGAAATGATGCATGTCAATAAGGTTAGCTATAACCTGCAGAGCTTTATCACTCATAGGCACACACAGAGGATAATTTACCTAACGGTTGGGTATTTGGCTCTTGTGGGTCCAGAAGGTATGATAATAAAAACTCCCGAGATGTGCCACAATCGGTCTCTATGAGAGGCAAAGCCTTAGACAAGCATAATCTAGCTGCATCTGGGCCAAACAAGGTCAGGTCCAAGGTCAGTGGGAGTCCTGTCCCTCTAGAGCAGTGTTTCTAAATCTTCCTAATGCCTCGACAAGTTAACACAGCGCCTCATGTTGTGGCAACCCCCAACCATAAAATTATTGTGTGCAAAATGCATAATTTCTGATGGTCTTAGGCGACCCCTGTGAAAGGGTCGGTCGACCCCCAAACGGACCGACCGAAAGGTTTACTATAACAGTGAGTACTATTCAGCACTTATAACTTACGGATTGTCTGATCGTGTTCAATCCGTGTCGTGTGAGGGTCAGGTCTCACACAAGAGACGGTTCACCTCTGGAGTCCCTCAAGGGTCTGTACTCGGTCCCTTGCTCTTCGCCATGTACATACAACCACTGAGAAAAGTGATTAAGGCCCATGGAATAGGATATCACATTTATGCTGCCTATACTCAGCTGTATTTGTCATCCACACCGTCGGAATCTGCTGCAGCAACTGAGAAACTGAATGCTTGCCTTGCTGGCATTCGAACCTGGATGTCGGAAGACTTTTTGAAACTAAATGACGATAAAACCGAACTGTTGCTCATGAGACACCTTAAGCATGTGGCCAGATTAAAAGGCTTTGCTCTTCAAATAGGTGATACTGTAGTGCGACCATCACCACATACTCAAAATTTAGTAGGTGCCGTTTTCGACAGCTGCCTCAATTTTAAAAGCTTCATTCACAAGACTGCTTCTACAGCCAGCCGTCACGTCCGATCCCTATCCAAGATTAGGAGCTGTCTTCCACAATGGCTTGCACAAATTTAACTAGCTTCTTAGTTCTGTCTCGGCTTGATTATTGTAACTCCCTTTTGGCTGGGCTACCAAAGACAGCAACTAGGCCACTGCAGCTGACTATGAATATGGCTGCAAGGCTAGGCCTTAAAGTCCCAGAGGTTTGAGCACGTGTCTCCTTTGCTAAAAGAGCTAGGATGGATGCCGGTTGAGTAACAGATACAGAGCAAAGTTCTTTCGCTGACCCACAAGGCCTGCCATGGCTTGGCTCCTTCTTACCTAGTTGAACTGCTGCACCAGTTTCAGCGTCTTCGCACCCTCAGGTCCTGTGTGGATAATAAATTAGCTGTTCCATTCCTCTGCTTAAAGACCGTTGGCGACAGAAGCTTTAGCTCTGCAGTTCCTAGACTGTGGAACTCGCTTCCACAGTTCTTAAGCAATGGCAACTTCTCTCCTGCTGCCGACTATGGCTCATCCTTTTCAGCGGTCCTGAGCTGCTACTTCCATGCTACTCACTACCCCAACTACTCTCCTGACTCTGCTATGCTTCCCAGTTTCTCTTTGTTGCGTGAGACGAAGTCTGTTGGCTACCGAATGCGTACCGAAAGCCACAGCTGCTACACAAAGCGTTTTTTCCCTGTTTTGGGCTCATTGCACGAAAACCTAATTAGTGTCATACACTATTTGCCCCTGACCGCACTTATCATTGCAAACCTTACCTTGTGGCATCCTTGTACAGTCTACAGTTTGGTAAGCACAGCACTTATGTGTTTTTAATTTTACAACGATTTTTGATGCAAATATTTTACAGTTGAATGTCACACACTCATATTGCGAGTCGGATAGCACATCCAGTAGCAACCCCTTAAAAGCCACTAGTGCTCCCAGACAAACAATATGTTCCAAGTCATCGTGCTACCATATTTTACAGGTCATTTTGCTGCCAATGTAATTGCTCACCAAGGATGGTTTGTCTGGCAAGAACGAGCAGCCTGCTTTGCCTTCCCAGTTACATCAAACTGCCAAGCATGTCCATCAATGCCATTCACACGATGGAAGGCCCGCAACAAGCAGAGCGAAACCACGAGCATGCAAGTACAGCATAGAAACTCGGCTGTGCTTGACAGTTGGTTGCCGACCTTGGGGATTGTGTCACTAAACTTTGCGAATAAAAAAGGGCAATATGTTTCTGCTTTCTGTAATAATGAGGAGCAAAGCTTATGTTTGTTGGACCCCAATGCTACTTTGCCATCTATAAATGGGCATGTTCCTAGGCCCACTACAAATATTTTGGCTTATGAATCAGATTATAAAGCAGCTTGCATTTGGTCATTTGACGGGATACCATGTCTAGCAAGACTTTTAAGAACCATGCCGTCACACGTTTGTTTCTCAATAGTAGCTGCAACGGCCTGGGAGAGCTCTTTCAAGCTCTTAGTTTGCTGGCAAAGCTTCGAGAATGATACCTGATCAGATATGGTGGAAGCCGAAGACCAAGGAGACATGTATAATGACCATTAGCATAACATTGCATAAGATTTTTCCTCACCCCAGATCGCTTATTCCAAGCTTGGCTACATTCGTCGACAACCCCTACCCCTGTCGTAAAAGGCTAGCAATGACTTGATCTGTGATAAGATGGTTTATGCATGGCCTACTCTCGGTAACTAGTAGGCTGCCTACTCCCACTGACTGACAAGCTGGAGGAAGAGGGCCGTGACAAGGCATGCTATTTCCCGGTTTGCCATGCTCACTTAGTGTGCATAGCCACTTAGCTAGCCAATGCACAAGAAAATCCTAAATACTGCAAGTATATGCTGGTTGCTATAATAGACATTTACTTCTTCCATGGATTTCCAAAATATCTTGGTAATCCTTGAGTCAAAACCAATCCAGTATTAATCGAAGTTAATAAACTGTGGCTGGGGGTAGAGTTATATCATAGCAAGTGATCGTACTCACTGGCATTCTCGAGCAGGCTGCACATATATTATAGCTATGCATAGGTCAGCGTGATTCTGATTTTTGTGACGAGGTGTTCGTGTACGTGCCATATATAAAACAGACAGCAGACCAGCTGCTGGATTGTAAAATACACGAAGGTCAGCTGATTGAACATCGCCATTTCATGTAGCTACTGATGAGACTTGACGGCTATCGCCACTGCTTGTAGTGTGCAATACAGGATTGCCGCAGCACTTGAACCCTCGACCTTGGTTGTGAAATGCAAGCACCATACTCCTGGGCTAAGACACAGAGGGCAATAATCAAGCTTGTGCAGAGCCAGGTAATAAATAAACCGAGTACCAGTGAACAAGAGATTCATATGTTTAGCTAGCTAACTGACGTCTTCTGTGGTAATCGGGAAAGCTAACATGATCATAATACGGTGCTAGTACTTAGGGATGAGAAAGGTAGGGCGGACACAGTCGACAGATTGCTGAAGAGAAAAGCTGTTGCCTGAACAAATAAATTATCTGCAGGCACTGACTGCTGCAGGTCATAAGCTCACCATCTTTCTTGGTTGACAAAGCCGGTGCAGCCGAGTAGAGACCACTGGTTGGCGATCCAGAAAGATTGAGAAGCAGACTCAAGATGGAATGATGAATATCACCCTGGGCGGTAGATAAACTTGTGCAGCAGCAGCTCCAAACAATAGATCGTACATAGCAGCTAATATCGCCTGTGCTTAGCATGATACATACCCTTCCACTGTCATCCTGGTCGAAATCGGGTCTCATCAAGAATCTTTCAAGGCACTGTCGAAGCTGTCGTTCTTTCTCATGCTCGGAGTGTATAATAAGTTTGTAACAGAGGCTGAAACACATCACTCATACGAATCGACCAAACGAAAAAAATTAGGATCAGACTGCTCTTGCAACACTGCTAACAAAGTTTTGCGTTCAAAACCACCAACAACTCTCAGAAAAAGCTACCTTGATGCACAGCTAATCAACGTCGGTAGTGACTGTCAGATCAGATCAGATCATGCAATTGTTCCATTTTACAAAGCTCGCCATTACATTTGAATACGAGATGGCAACCCGACTCGTACAAGCAGCTCACATAAGTCGAATTCGCTTACACGGCTCGCCGAGTAAGAGGCATGCATGGACAGATATTGATCAATGGCAGATCATGATCTTCTAACATCACTGATGGTGGCAGAAATGCTTTGATGGATGCACTTTGGCTGCAGGCATATGGCTGCAGGCATATGGCTGAATGGGCACCAAATCGTTCTAATATCTCAACTGATGGAAAACTCTTTGAATCGATGGATACCACAGCACAACCAATTACTCTTTCTTATAGCCATTGTTTCATCAATGGGAGTTGTCGTGTGTGTGCATGTGTCCTAAAATTGTGTTGTATGGCCAACCCATTAGCTTGGCCAATTTTAGCATATGCACAGCTCCTAAAATAAGATAAGGTGGTTTTGAAGTGGTATAGAAAGGCTTTATTAGTAGTAATAGCCACCTTGAAAGCACCGGTGCCTAGGCTAACTGAATTATGCCTTCTTGCATACCATGCGTTGGCATCACTGGATTTTTAGTGATATTATAAGCTTACTGCCAAGCTAGTCAAACAGTGCAATATGGTTGTGAACACTATGGGAATCGATTGTGGATCTAAATATTACAGGGTTCTGCCGAGCATAGGCTCATATGTCCTTTGACATTTGACTAAAATGATGGTACATTTGACTAAAATGATGGTGCTGCATATAGTCTATTGTCCTAAGAGTATTTAAGGCAAGGAGGGCAGAAAAAGCTAGGTATTGAGGAGCCTAGCTATGGCAGGTCGTTTTGGTTAAAGGAACCATTGCAGCTCCCTTCGAAAAGGCAAAGCTTGGTCTAAGTTATCGGTTTTAAAGGTCAGCCCCGTGGCGATTTACTAACTAGAATAAGTTACTAGTGAGTTAGAATAGTCTGGAGACAGCCAAGGAGCAAGATTGATCTCCAGCTTGCCGCTGGAGTAAGTACTCCCCCTAATCCTGAACAGGAGAGAGCACAATGTGGAGGCAGAGGCATAAAACGTTTGAATATCCAGCAGTCACACTGCCACTAACCATACTAGCATGCTGACCCTGTGCATGTCAACCCTAACCCTGTTATTCTTGCGGTTCATTAAGCATGCTACAACTAACCATTCGATCGTGCTTCCTTTGCAGTAAATGTAAAGTTCCTAGAAAAAGATTGAGTTCTCTGAGAGGAATATCAAACGTATTATTATTATTATTATTATTACGAAAGCATAGCATTTCCAACTTTTGTATCCCCTGAGATAGGAATTTGGCACCAAAATTGTAGCATGAGCCAACGATTGCCAAAAGGTGGTAAGTTGCGAGTGAGGCTGGTGAGCCTGTGCACGCCTGTGCGTGCATGCTTCGTACCTCCACATGCATGCTCATGTACTTGTAAACTTACCCTTGCTCATAGTACATGGGCTAACAAATTCAATGGAATGCAAAGACTACTTATTATGTCAGTGCCCCTAATTCTATATCTCTGGTACCTAGTTAATCAAAACGTCACCACCACACTGTCTTTTTTTGGAATCTTGCAGGTACTGCCATGTCCCAGCTAAAGCATTGGGAAACTCTGGCTTGTGCTGGAGCATAGCCTGAAACAGCAAACATTCAGCAACGTCATCGGGCATACTGTGCCATTTCGGTTACATGTCTCGTATTGCCGTGACCGACGAGTACAAATAGTAGATCAATGCATTAGCATTCTCCCTAAAGTCATCGAGATGGATGTGGGGCTGCTCCAGTGTGCCAAAACTTGTCGCGCATCAAAACTGCTGCCGGAACTTATATCTGCACAGGAACATGCATCTACCAAGCAGGTACAAGCATCGAGCAGCAGGTGCACTGAGCCCTGCATCGAGCCTTTTATCGTGGCCGACCATGCTACTGTTGGGTGCAGGGCAAGTCATTCTAATATTGCTCCGAGCAGCAACATGCCATACGCCGCTTTAGGAAGAGCGCTATAAGGTAACAGGCGATACGACAGCTACCGCCTCCTTGCAGTACATTCATTCGGTGCCGCCAACCCGGATTTCCGAAAATGGATGACGAGTTCAAAATGCTGCACACAATGGCTTGCGCCACACTTACACAGTGCGGCGGGCCTCAAGAACGACGAGGGAAAGAGAAGTAGCTACTGCGTTGAGAGAAGCAGCTGAGGCATTACACAAGCTGAGCTGACCACAAGGGGTCTTCCACTGTACACATATTACTGTAGCACTTGAGCAATTACCCATCAAGAGTCCTGTTCACTTTATGGCTATCTACGTCCAGATAACGATGATGCTTCAGACTGGTTTGAACGAACTGGAGGCATATGCTGAAATTGTCATCCCCCTTCTGAAAAGAAATCATACATGATAATTGTGGTCACTCATCAAATGTAATAGCACGGCATAATGAACGAATGGATAAAAAAAGGAGCAATGAAACGACACGAAGGTCCTACGAGGGAGATCGACAGCAGGAAAATGCACAACTCGGCATGATACCCACCAGCTACTTTGGCTATCAAATCAACGATTCAATGATTACGCTTCAAAGGCATCTGGTTATACTGTGCTCAGCCTTTTAAAGCGTCCTGTCTTTACTGGCCACCTTAATGCCCAACCAACTTAATGCCTCACCATTTGTCAAGTCGCGTTAGCATATGCAAAGCTGGTTGGATATTATGTGAGGTGAGATGGCTGTGACAGAAAGCACTTGCAGGAAGTGTTCTTAATAGAAGTCGGCACCAGTTTAAACATACAAGAGCCAAGGCCAGAGAGTACAGTTGTGTGAAGAGAGAAGTACGATTAACGAATGGGAGTATGCTACTGACATATTGCAGATGTGCCCAGCTGGCAAAGCAAGCAGTCAGCAAGATAAGCAGCAGCATGAGAAACAGTCAATGTGCCCATTTCTTACGTATTTTAAGCATTCCACAGGCACGACAAGTAGAGATACAATCTGTACTCATATTTATGCATCAATCTTGCAGGGTATCTACTGAGAAATAGCTGAATGAGCACTTGCACTGTACTAATTAGCTTATTACACTAGACTTTGCTATGTGTGCTTGGTAATCGATGCACTGCAAACGAATTAGATTATGACTCTACCTTCGGTCAGCTTCAAAAACCTCTAACTCACGAAGACATGCCAGCATTTTTCGGCAGTTATCGTACAGTGCGACTGTGGACAAATATGCCTAGTTAATTAGGCAAAGTCTTGCTGCAAAGTGATAACTAATATGATGCAACACCATATGATCATCGGCAGCTGGCCAAAAGCCAGCAAATAATTACATGACTATATTTAGCACTATTACATCTAGTGGCTTTAAAGATGAAACTTAAAACACATCTATTACAGTATTTAGTAGGTCTTGGATTTTCGTCCTTCGTGTGCATATGCATGCTTACACTGCATCTGCTGCTTGCAAATAATGCTTTCTATATAGCACCTTTAGAGTGCCTAGAAAGAGATTCAGTTCTCTGAGGGCGATACACAAAAGTAGGATATAATTATTATTATTATTATCTAGTGGCTGCTTAATGCCTATTAGCTGATGGATATGAGCTTGGTCATGCTATGTTGTCAAGGACAAACACCAGCAGCCTCCTCAACTATCTGTAGCATTTACTCTAACTTCATCAGCACTAATTCACTCTTTTGCGTTTGACAGAATAATCGCTGACCGTTGATTTCAAAAGCCAGGAGTGCACACACACATACATACACACACACACACACACACACACACACACACACACACACACACACACGCACACATACGGCGGATTTGAAATTCTCAAACAGTCATTGTAAAGAAAAAACCATCCCTACAACCTGCCTCGGGCAGGAAGCAGAGCATGCCTGCGTGCATGCAGGATCGTATATAGCAAGTACTAGCCCCAATTTTCTAAATTATACATAAGCCTCGTACAACGATAGGTACCTTGGTGGTAATATCATTTAAGGATAACTTCGGGCCCGTACACCAGCAATGCCAGCTGCAGGAACATATAATACGTCACTACAAAGGCACGATATCGCATGGCAAGGTCGAAGCAGCTTCAGAAGGAACGAGGGGAGCTTAGCTTGCAGATTCTGTATAAATGGAATGTACACTACGAAAGAGCTATAGCACCGGTCTCTAATATGAGCAAGATCAATACGCATACAACAGAAAGGTCCCTAATGTATGGCAAGAAGCTGAAATCAAGAATCTTAGGCCAGCGAATGGTAGCATAGCTGAACCGATAGGAAGATCTGTTCTATGGTAATACTGTGGAAGTTTTTCTTATGCACTTATCTCCTGGTACATGTCGGCTGTCAGTGTATGGCGGCGTGCCTTCTTCTAAAACAGTATCTATAAGGCCACCCATTCGCGAGATAATAGATGTACAGGCCGATCGGTGGCCGTACGAAGTAACATCGAAACCGGTCAGTTAGGACTGGGCTTAACAGTCCTATATGCTGAGACCCACGCACGCTAGAACCCACGGCGTGACTCCAAGGGACTCGCGCATATATGCATCGTTATATTTTACCTTCAGACCAGTAACAGCCCCTATTAATAAGCGCACGTCACGGTCTACTCTCGTATTTCGCGCCATCGTTGGTAGTTATTGCATGGTGACACAGTTGCCAACGAGTTTCTGCCGCCACGCTCGTTGTGTGAACATTGAAAATTCTGTCATCTACGTTTACTTTTGTTTCCCCTTGTATTATTTTATTTTTCATTATTTAAATATGTATTTATGTAGTATATTGAGCTATATGGCTTCTGCCATTGTTATTGCGGCGACGCATACCTGTGGACCGCAGTAAGCACCAGCGTATGCCGCCCGGCTGATGTACCTACGCGTCCTGTGATGCACGTGGACAGCCTTCTCCGTCCTTTACTAACTACATGGTAAGTGTAGTTGAATCTTAAGCGAAAGAGGGCCTCATACTTTTGCAGGGTCGTGGTCTTTCTAGTTGTTACGCTGCTCTGTTTTTTTGCATTCGTGGTGCCGTCGGATGTTTTTTGGTTGACACTTGGGACAGTTGTCAGTGGTGGCCGTAAGGGAATATTAGATGTAACCATTTTTCGTGTATATTGTGTGATTATTCTTGGCATTGCAGATGGCCTGCAGATGGAAGACCGACCTCGACGGCTTGAACTCGGGCCAAACACTTGCCGAAGGCCTTAGAGAGATACCCTACAGAGCAGCTTACGAGCCGTTAGCAGGATGCGGTGGACAATTCCCCTTGGACGCAGAGACGCGCGTATTAAGAAGACCTCTGATGGCTCGCTTTCCTCCGTCGAGACACAGGGTGTCTGTGCCCCTGAAGCAAATCCTTCACGAGTGCTATCCGGAAATTCTACCGGCAATTGCCACAGCCAACGGGGCAGCGGAGATACCTATCTACGAGTGCGAAAGCCATTCGAAGAATCCTCTCGTCGAAAGGTGGAGTAAGCATCGTCCCTTGTCGACCAAGCGACGGACAGGCAAACCGTACGACATGCCTATGCACAGGCCGACCTTCCACGTTGACGTTGGGAAGTGCGACCGAGTCGTCGTAGACCCTGTCATGGTAAATGGTCTAGATCATTCCCTAAGAGTACCGGCTGCCGAGCCGTGCCAGCGGTGCGCCAAAAGAAGCCCGCCGCTGCCGCCGCCCCCGCCGTGTCTTGCTGGCTCAAGACTGCACCAGCGCTCTCGCTCATTAGACGATCTGCATCAGCTGTTGCCTTCGTCGTCACCGTCGTCGTCGGACAGCAGCATGACTCGTAGGGCTACTAGCAGGGCCGAAATGGATTCAATCGCAAGCGGCCTTCAGAACGTCTCCTTTAAGGATTAAGGTTTGCTGTGAAAATTCCTTAATGGCGGCCGTTCTCGTGGATACAGCGAGGTAGACGCGGCTATGTTGCTTATTGGATGTCTCAACTGGCGCTTTTGTTTTCAGTTGTGTTTGCTTTCCTGGGATTCACCAACCCACGAGTAACGCTTCGCTTAAGCTTGTGCTCATTAAAGCCTCACACTGCAGTGGCTGGCTACGTGAATGGGTGCTCGGGTCTGCTGCAGCTGTCACTTGTCTGTATATATAGTGTTTAGTCATCTGTAATGCCACACAAGGACTTTGAGTGGCGTGACACAGTCTATTTTGCTATAGTGCCCTCCAAGCCTAAGCGGCTTTCGGTACTTGTGCCGTTGCCAAAGCTTCATCTCATGCAGAAAAGAGAAATCCAAGAGCAAAGCTGAGTTAGGACAGCAGTCGAGTGAGTTGCATGAAAGTAGCAGTCCATGACGGCTGGAAAGGATGGTCACAGCAGGCTGGAGGCTGCCGACTGTGACCATCTACATAAAAAACAAATTAAAAAAAAGATAATCCTAGCTGATGAAACAGCCTCTTTTTGTATTGCGACAGAAGAGCCTTTACGGCTATCACCACCGCTTTCGGTGGCGAGATAGGATTGCCTACCGCAGGAATCGAACCCACGACCTCGGTCGTGAAAGCAACCGCCTTACCTAGTGTGCCATCACGGCTCACTAAATATCAAGGAGAGTCGGTGTCGTTGCGGAAGTGAGTTCCACAGTCTAGGACTTGAATAGCAAAAGATGGGTTTGTTCAAATATTGTATAGCCCACTCAAAAGTTCAAGTTGCATCCATTTCGTATTTGGTGGTCAATTGCAAACAAATAAATCTAGGGGGACCTTAGCCAGAATAGTCATAAATGCAAAGAATCACTGAAGGACCTCTATGAAGGAAGTGTAAGAAACAACAGCTGGAGGAAGACATTGTAGTTGATTTGTTAATTAAGTTGTCAAGTCTTGAACTTGCGAAGCAAGTGTCTGGTGCTAATAGTCTAAGCAAAAGAGACAGCTGTCTTGAGAGAACCCCAGGGCCCTGCCGAAGATCATCTGTTAAACGGTGGGCATTCATGTCCCTGCTGGCTGATGTTCGAAGGCAAGTGCTGATGTGCAAAGACTGCAAGGAATGACCTCAACCTGTGGTGACAGTGTATGACCATCAACTTAATTAGCAAACTGATTTAACAGCTTCATTTGTATAGCGACAGATGAACATTTATGGCAATCACTACCACTTGCAGCTGTGATAAAGAATCAGCCACCCCAGCATTCGAACTCACGACCTCGTGACTGAAGTCATGAAAGGCAATCGCCTTAGCAAGTGTCATCATGGTAAGGAACAGCAGGCTGCTGTCAAGCTGTGAGCAGGAGTGGCTGTGGCGTTTGTACTGGTTTCAGATGCCTTGTATTCTGTTGTAATCTCTCTGATTCTGGACCGACTATGGTAGCAGCAGGGAATGCAGCACTACCACAATGCTCGATACTGCTTGCGAACCTCTTGGGAGATGCTAAAAGACAAGTCGTGGTCCTCAGAATTCCCAACTGAATTCGTCAAGTGTACCCACTTTTTACTTAGGCTACTTATGTACTATTTTACTCTTGAGTCGATAAGTTGTACGACCTGGGCCTCAACGTGTTTGGGTCAGCTCCTGCGGTCTGCTAGCAGCGATTGGTTGAAGGTCTGCTGGTGCTAGCTAGCCGTATTGAGATTCCTCCACATGCTGAAAGGGGCAGCAGTCTCTGCAGCAAAGCTCAGTGGCTCTCCCACTTTCTACTCGACGAGTGAGCCGAGCCGAATGCCGTTGAATTATTGAGCCCTGTCGTGCATTCTGCCGCACCTCGACCAAAGCCCGACTGGAACTAGCACTTGGGCTGCAAGATTCGGTGAGATACCATCTCCCCTCCGGCCAGGGCTTGATTCAGCAGCTATAAATCTTGCACCAATCCCTACGTCTGCCGAGTAAGGTAAAGGCTTCATTACCGTAGCTTCCAAACATCACCTCTACACTCAGCATAAGAACAGCGAGTGGTTTTCTTGCAGCGATATCATGAGTCTTACCTAGTTTTTGCGTGCTTCGTCGTCGTCTTTCTTCCCAGTACTCATATTTACCGAGCTAGCTGCCCACTGGCCCCAACGCCCCTATCCATGTCAAGACTTAACTGAGCCGATTATACTAATTCGACGGAATGCGTTCAAGTAGGACTCGTTCTTTGAGCGCTGAAATTCTTTCACTGTAAGCATGTAGGGAGATAACAGGAGCCCAAGTAGGATTGCAGAGGACAAGTAAAGCATTGTCATTGAAGGTGCCTAACGGCGAGGCGATTAAGTAAGTGTGGCTGATTGAACGGATTCACCTATATCGGTCGGAGAGCTATTGTTAGCAGACAGCAATTATCCCCTCGCCATAGGTAATAAGAGAACGGTAGCTGCCTGACTCGTAAAGTACCCTTAACCTTACGAGGGGGGCCCAGAACATTCATTACGAAGGCGGCTTTTGGCCAGCGAGACTAGTTATATTATGAAGGTAAACTGCTTTGCTTTTTCCTGTTTGATATATATATATATATATATATATATATATATATATATTTCCTAGTTGAGCGCTGATGGACCGGAATTGATATTTAATCAATCTCTTAAATGCTGGTAAAGCAAAAAGTTACCAATAGGGTTACATAATAAGCAACGCAGCCGACTGAACAGGTCGGAAAAACAGATCGTTTTTGAAAACCATTTGCTGGTACGTCAAATTGTGTTTAAACCTACGAGATAGACCGATGAGAGAAAGGTGATTTCCGTTAGCAGCCTGCAGTGATGATGAGGATTGAGTGTCGCCTGAATGCGAAACAATACTGCTACTAGCAAGTATTTAAGAACACCTTGTATGGAGGCAACACTGCGAGGTCTCCGTAGACTCCCACTTTTGCAGGTTAAGCGATTGATTCAATTTGATGGTGCAGTCGAACGCATGCGAAGTATACAGCGTCCTTTTCTAAGCTCGCTACCTGCTTCAATTGAAAGCTGTTACTTCTTTAAGCTAAATTTCGTAAGTAGCCTCTGAATGATGATATTCTTGATTTTTTTTACTTGGTTCCCAATTTATACTCTACTTTCACAACTAACAACTGGAATTCACTGTTCGTAGTTCCTTACTAGTAAGCATGCTTAACATTTTGGATACTGAGCGCTTTTTATTGACTTTTGCTCGCAAGAGCGTAGCCATGTTTTGGCGCGTGGCAAACATTCGTCCTCGAGGGCATGGCACAAGGTAAAGGAGTTTTTTTGTTGGAAATCCGCACAGATAAGCTCTCTGGCCTCCCTCAACAAACACACCGCTTTTACTTATTGCTATTCAAAGTGCACCCTTGACCCGTGAGAAATTTGAAAAGCCTTTGGCTCCGAACCGCCGAGAAGCTCCTTTCAACATACAGCAATGTCCGCCTGACCCTCACCAGCTCGGGTAGCGGAAAATCGTCGTCTGCTATGTGCAGAGATCTGACGCTCACTATACGTCAAACGGTGACGACGCAGCGCTCGACAACCTGCAAGTTTCACAAACTGCAAGCCAGCGACAGCTCGAGGAATCGCCTGCGTACTACGGCCGATACGCCGGGTGACTTCCGACAGACTCGTTACGTGCTTCTAGCAGCACACGCTCGCAGATGTTAATTTTCATAGCGGTTGTATACATCGTCCATAGCGCCGCGGGTGCTGGGTTTCCGGCGCCTTCCCTCTTCCTCATCGGCCTCGGCGGTGGCTTGCCGAGCGACGACATACGCCAGCGGAGAAGTTGTCCCCTCACCGCCGCGCCGCTCACAGTCGCGTCGCCGACGCAAAGCATTGGAAGGATCCTCCGATTGCTCCACGGCGGCGGCGCGCCGAGATAGTCGCTCGACCACTTTCCTTCGCTGGATCGCCATTGGAGGACCTTCGCTCCGACGAGACCAACCGCTTTCCATTCAGTCTCACGCCTTACGTGATCTTACGCCTGATCGTCATTTGCAAGTAAACCTCACTGCGTGCACGATCGTGCGCATTACGCACGTGGTCGAGAGTCGCGCGCATTGTTACAGTCGGCGGTTAGGTTCCGAGTTCATCGTGGCGGGGCAAAAGAAATTCGTACCACGGTTGCGAGAGCGCGCTTGCCGAGTCGCTCCGCCAAGGCACGCCTCTCTTTGAACCGGCAACAATTTTGTTTGGTAACTCAACAATATAACCTCCTTTAGGTTAAATGTGACGGCTACTAAGGAAAACCGATGCCCAAAATATGCGTCGAAGTCACGTCGCCCTAGTAGCCTTTCTAGCCCATCAAGGAAACGGTACTGCCCTTACAGGGGAAACGCGTGGAACCTGCAATGCCGGCAAGCCCCTGGAGCCGCAATGTGAATATTTATAATTAAATAGTTTTTTTTTATAAATTCGTTAGCGCGATAGCGCTCCCGAGTGCCGAAGTCGCTGTGCTCAACGGAATTCACGTGCCGGGCTTTCGCGAGTAGGCGGGTGGGGGGAGGTGGAATAGACACTTATTAGATACGCCGCTCATATGACCTCACTTCGGTCCCAAGCCGGAACAACCGGGAGTGACCTGGCTAAATCTTTGCATCTGTAGGCGACTTGTGAGTGTTAGTGCCCGGAAGGAATCCCTGCTTAGTAGCGTGCAGCACTGATTTAAAAAGTTTTATCTTTCCAGTAATCCTTAACCGGACGGTGGTCCCATGAGACCATGGCGGAACTAGAGCTATTAAGTGGGCTCCTCAGGAGACGCCTCTCAAGCGTCTTTCTAGGCCTAGAAGTGCACTCTCGAGACAGACCGCGCGCGGAGCTCTGCGTCAGAGGTGCAGCACCGCCAAGCCTCGTTAGCCTGGTTTTTCCTCACTCTGCTCGCTCCTTTCGAACAGGTTAAAACGGCTCCGAGACCTTCCGTAGTAACGCGTTGATTTTCCATCCACTCGAGCTCCCGGCAGACTTGTTGGTGATAAGTAAACAATGTGGTTCACATTGTGGTCTAATTTTTCAATTGAAGAACTGTTTTTCCATTGTATGGCCTACCGTTAAAATACTTACTTCGCAAGGCAAGTTGAGAGAGGTATTCCGTATATACACATACGTTTAGGGACGTAGACCACATGAAAACTGGCGAGCAAACTTAATATCCATTCTCTAAAGAAGAATTGCATGCGTCGATGTCTAAGTTGCATGCTGCTGCGTCAGTCGATTTAAGTAACAACGTGAATACGAGAAACCCTGCCACTTGTATTTATAGAAAGCCCAAGTATAAGAACAAGGTTACGAGATTTTTTAGAATTAGATATATATATATATATAATTAATTTATATAGTGTCCTAAGAGAAGTTAATCTCAATTCAGGCGCTTCACATTAGCCTCGGGGCTCGAGCCCACGACTTCGTTCATCAAGTACATTCACCATGACTTGGTCGGAACTAGCACCTTGACCACTGGGCCAAATCATTGCGGCACAGTTAATAATGGTGGATGGTTCTTTGGTGTGGAAATTAAGAATGGGAGAGAAGCTGAGTATGATTATAGAGGTTTTTTAGATGGTGATATTGACATTTCATTGCGAGGAAGATGTTCATCAAATTTAATTGTCATAAAGAAAAAGTGTGTATTGCTAAGTATGGATCTGCAAAGGTGAAGATGCGTATACTAAGCAAATATGTCTACATAGCGCCCTTAAAGAATTCAATCTCCGGATGTAAGCTGAAATAGAGTATGCTATGATTCAATTGGATTATATCTAGATTAACTAGAATAAGGTTTCAGAGTTTTCACTTGCAATAAAGCTGCAGTTTAGAGCTTTTGAAGAGAAAATTGAACAATGGAACGAGTATGGATGGGGGTGGAATATAGCAAGGCTTGATTCCTTGCAAACTTAGTTTTCAGCTTATAGTCTTTAAGTTGGATCTAGTTCCACTCACTTACCAAAGGCACTTTCGAAAAAGAGAGCTATGATAAATATACGGAACAATAGTGATAATTTCTACGCTCTGTGGTGTGTTCTGAAGAATAAGCGTTGGAGAAAAGGTCATACAGAATCTACAGCGTATTTGAAAGTACATTCTTCATACATCTGATGCTAATTTTAAACCTAAGATAAACGACTTTTTTCATTATAGGAATTGTATAGCTAATTCTGTTAGTGTTAACGATATTCCAAAGCCTGCCAATTTGTTTAATAACAGCACTAATCTTTACGAGTATTTTAGTTATTTCGGCCCACTGAATATTGATGATTGTGATGGGAAAGATACCCGTATCGATCTTTTTTACTTTATCCGGATGCTGAGAAGACGAATTACCACTATTCTTTGATTAGGACTACTTTTGCTTGATTGCGTCGCATTAACGGAACGCTCTAGTTAGCAAGTGTTCTGTAAGAGATATTCACGTAGATTATTTTCTAAAGAAGAAAGTTTTCCGAGGTTAGAGATTGTAGTTCTATGTAAGCTGGTAATGGCATATCTACTGTGCCTAAGCCCAAATAGAGGCAATATCTTACTAATAGAGGCAATATCTTACTAGTAATTTTGTGTTATTTTCAGAAATATGAGAAGCTGCTAATAGTTTCAAAATTTGCTGCAGCTGAATTTGAGTGTTTGCTAAGTAATACTAGATAATGCAATAAGAATCCTCGCGAATATCCAAAAGTAGCACTGAAGAGACATGAACCAAGCTCAGTATCTTACGAGATAGTCGATCTTAATTCAAAGTTATATACTTTTAAGTTATTTCATGGAGCTGATAGTGTTAGAAATCCAATTACTATCTGACTTGAGAGGTTACAAGTATCAAGGATCAGTTAATGATTACTTTATCTGATAATGTAACGTACTACAGGGCTTGTCTGTGTAAAAGTGAAAAATTGTATTATGATAATGATGATACTGGGTAGATTTATGATAAAGCATTACTTGGGAATAAGATACTTGTTTATTGTAATTTTACTGGAAACAGTCACAGTGGTGTTGCACATAGAGATGGTAATCTAAATTTGCGAACAATTCCTAATAGATAAAAAGCTTCCCATATATTTCCATAGCTTGAAAGTTTACGACGTTCAATGGGATATTACGCTGCTCGATTTAATATCTCAGAGGAAGAATTTTATCAAATTTAGCGGTGGTTTTTTTCTAGCGAATCCAGCCATAGTAAGGACTATTATAATAATATTTGCTATATAAGAAGCGCTGTTACATCTATTGCTGTAACTTTTGCATCATCGTTTAGACAATATTTGATAAAAAAGATGTATACAGCGAAAGCTCCTCACCTGGCAACTTTAAAAAAACACCCAAGAGCGTTGCAAATGCGTTTCGTATGTGATACTATCTGAAGTTGCAAGAAGATTACTTCTTGATCCAAAGCATCACGTGTATGTTCGTAAAGATGCGGAAAAGTTGCTAACGTTATGAGTGTAATAGCAAAGATAGTATCTGGTATACAAAAAGAATAGATTAGAAGGTAGATATGTCAAGTTTCTACAATTGTTTTACCGTCGTACGGTTATACCTTTAGCTGATTTAACTTTAGTTTATACTTCAGTTTTTCTTGTTTATTTAATTAAATTATCCCTTCAATTTTTCTGTGATGCTTAAGAACCACCAATAAATCCGCTAATCACGAATTCATTTCATTTTTAAGTAATAATGATAATAATCATAATAAGGATAATAATAATAATATTAATAATGCACCTGATAAAGCACCCTCAGAGAACTCAATCTCTTTCTAGGTGTTTTACATTTGCTGCAAAGGGAAACGCGATTGAATTGCGAGTAATATCATGCTTGATAAACAACATGAATAACATGGTTAGGGGTGACATGCACATGGTCAGCATGCAAATTTGGTTAGTGGCGGCATGCACAGTGTCAGCACGCATAGGCACATGAAGGACGAATCACAGGAACCCACTAAATGCTGTCACAAATAGGTGTGTTTTAAAGTTCTTTTTAAATGTGGTCAAGTCAGGGGATGTTCTAACGAAAGTCGGGAGGGAGTTCCAGGCTTTGAGAGCATAAGAACTAAATGCACGGTCTCCAAAGGATTTGAGGTTTGTACGAGGTATTGTAAACTGTTGGATTCCGAAAAGCGTGTGGCGCGCTGCGGGTGATGCGATGTCTGGTGGGGGAGTAGATCTGAGAGATAGGCCGGAGCCAAAGGATGAAGTGACCTAAAAGTGAGCGAGGCTTTAAAGGCTTCGTTATAATATGTAACAACTTTATCTCGAACGATGACATTTCAATCTAGGAATGTAAATACATTTTCATACTTTTTCCATTGTGTTTTTATAAGTTGCAAGCTAATCTTGAGCGCAGTTTCTTTGATAAAATAACTGTTTTTTCTTTTGAGAGAAAGACTGACTTTAGATCATTCTTAATCTTCATTGATGGCATTTTCTACACTTTAAGTTGAAGAATTTTTTTAAATAGAACTAATCGTCAACATTATTACCCATGATAAACACAAAATTACCATGAAACGTATAAATTCTTAAAGTTTTTTTTAATAAATTTTGTTTACTATTTTGAAGTTTGCACGCTAAAAAATGTATCCACATTTATGGCGTTTGATTTCAGGAATTTGACGAGCTCCAAATGAATCAAAATAAAAGGAAGCTTAGGGATTCACTTTTACTGCAATCCAGTAGTATACTGCATTGCTAGAATCTCCAGCATTACACATCTAAAATTAATGCGTTTTAATTTTAATTTTTGATGGTTCATCTCTAGTGAATGCTCTTATAGATTGATTTATACTCAATTATTTAACGTAATGTAATATTTCTATATCAGTGAATGGCTGTAAGCTTAATTTTTAATCTGACTGCCAATTACACTATATAAATTTGTCAATAATTCCGAACCAGCTCTCTTTCTGCTTTACCATAAAGATCCTCTTTTTCTAAAAATATCTATATAATTTATACAATCATCATATCTACTAATAATTTTACGTGGTTCATGAATTCTATCGGGTTTATTTTTTTAAGTATTTTAGTACATTCTTGTCTTCCGCCTCCACTTTTTCTATGATGTGACATTCTAACACTACTAGATCTTAGTTGTGTAAATTTCTTTGACCCGCATTTAACGTCATTCAGTAATTCTATTTGGAATATCTAATTTCTGATAATGTTTACGAACAGTCTCTCTATGTCTTATACACTTTAAGCAATGCATGTCTTCCTTTACAATATAGAAAGTGATTTGAAAAGTAAGGACAATCAATTTGGGTCACGGTATCAAAACTGATCACTTAGATCCATTGCCAAGCACTCCTATTAAAAGTCTAGTTATAGAACCATCTGGATGTGGCAAAACTCAAATTGTATGCGATTTCTTATTTCTTACTAATGAAAGTGGAATACTTCTACGGAATTCTGACATATTCTATTGGCGCAAACAGTCCAGAAAACAATTTGCTCAAGAGATTGAAGCAAATGACGGATAAAAAACCAACTAAAGATGGATTTGAATGAATTGACGGAGTTTGAAATTTACCGAGCGTAAATAGTTCTCCAAAGTAAGGGAAAAGTGTAGTATTATTAGATAACTTAATGACTGAAAATCAAGCATCTATACTAGAATATTTTGCAACAGATAGAAATGAAAGTTAATCATTTTTCACCTATCTCAAGGGCTTATTGGCATACCAAAAAAAGAAACTAAAAATGACGCAAATCTTATCAGCATGTTCAAGTTTATTAACAGAGATATTGAACACATGCGTAATACATATGCGGGTAACGTTGAAAGTGGAGAGGTTAACAATTGGCTTAATCATCGTACGTTGAATAGACACACTTATTGTGTTATTGATCTTACAAAATACCAGTCTAGCGGTAACTTTTGGATTGTAGACCCGAATAGAGATTTTCCGCTAATTTGGAATCGCATAGACGTTTGCATAGACGATGGATCTTAACAAAAATTGTTTGGAGGGCAAGTAAATTACTTTAATGATTGTGAAAACTAGAATAACGCAAGTGATTTGAATTTAAAACTAAAGATGCTTTAAATAATGAGATAGAGAGAAAAGTATTTGGCAGAATTAATATTAGATAAAAAGCTTTTGAGATAGCTAAGTATATTATACTATTATATACTATATATACTATTATAGCTAAGTATTGCACTTCCGACATAACTGATTTCACTGCTGTAGAGCTAAATAAATTAAGTGGAATCTAGCAATAGCTGGCTGCTGCTGCACGAGAACCGGATTCTCCTGGTGCAGACGTTAGTCGAACGTTGTCAAAATTAATCAAAAGTAAGAGTAGGTAATTATAAATCGCATAGAAATTGATTTATGCTTCCATAACAATTGCACAGAATGAAGAAACCTGAAATTGTTGATGATGTTTAGAGATGAAGTTGGTGGAATTTATGGAATTAATAGCGCACTGGCACAGCTAAAATAAACCCTATAGTTAGACTACAAGAAGTTAGTATATTGAATGACCTGCCTAAAGGTAATCGTTAAGTAGGTGTTAAGGATTTAGTAAAGAGTTTTGAGACTGCAGGTGGCTTTTCATATTTTAAATGCACATTCCAAGTTTAGACATATCAAGGATACAAAATATAGAAATTTATAATAGAATCGGTACGATAAGTTAAAAATGATTGATGACTGTTCACTACGACCCTAAAACATATATTACGCCAATTGATAAGAGGAAGGAAGTTGGTACAGGTGTTGGCATCTTGTACCGATGGTATTTAATAGTAAACAAGATGTTGAACGCATGCTAATTTTTTAGATGAAGGAACTCATTGTTGTAAATATGGGTGCTATTAACTCCATTTAATGTGCAGTCAACTATGTAGGTACTGCTAAGAAAGTACCAAAGAACACGATCTCAGATATAAATAGAAGGCTATGAAAAATACCAAGAGAATAATGAGCCTAATTCAGAAAGATATTAGTGATATGGTACTAAACAGATTGCACACGTCATTTAGAGAATTTACCCTATCCATGTCTGATAAAGGATCCTATAGTACAGCAAACTTAATCTAACTATGCGAATTAATGTATCTTCTAAAATTACCCTCAACAAGTTTTCTGGATATAATTAACTTAAAAAATTAAAGATGTTAACAGTAATTTTGCTTATAGACTTTATAAAGCATTTAAAGAAACTATAACTTTCAAGCCTGTAACTCTCAGTAGGTTCAACAAGTAAGATCTATGTATATTGTGGTGAGATGGATAACTAAAATTTACAATAATGGACTACAATTTAATCTTGAAATAGTCTTTAATTAATTTTTTACTCGGAGAAGTTGTGGATTATAAACCTAGATGTTCTGAATATGGTTTTCTTTCGAAAAACATATGAAGTTTATGAAATTATGGCTTATGGATCAGAAAGGATTATCATTAGAGTTGAATGTAGAAGAAGTAGGGATAGATATAGAAATGATCCAAGATTGATATGGATGAGTTTTACTTAGCTTGTCAGTAGCAGCGACAATTTTGAATGGGAGTAGCCATCAACCGAAAAAAATTCGCTAAAGAAAAAGGCTAAACAGAAATTGATCTAAAGAGATTTGCATTTATGCATGCGAATAAGACCGTTACTAGTATTAGTGCTTCGAATACTGTTTTTTACTATATGAGACCTTTAAAAGACCAGATTTTTTCTTACATACAATAGTCCACCTGAGTTTTATGATCCTGGTTTTTTAGTTTGGCATTAAATCCTGCTTTGAAAACTTCAGCAAAAGGATTCGGGTAATAATATATTTGAGATGGACAGTGAAGAGGAAGTTATTAAAGATTGAAAGGAGGCTATGTAGTTTATCCTGCTTAAAGCGATTGATTTGGTCAAAATGATAAACAAAGAGTCCATTATTAAAGGTCTATCTGCTCTAACTGAAGCAAAAACATTTGCTGAGGCAGGAATTTCCATTAAAGAAAGTTATGTTAAATGTAATGTTGAACGTCATGCAAAGGAAACGAAAAACACATTGCAGGCAAATGCTAAAGGAAAATACAAAAAAAGACGAACAAAAAGATGCGCGTGAAAGGACTAAACGACAAAGAGAAGATGAAAATATAAGCGTAAGAATGCGGTGAGCTATAGAAGATGCTTCGAGTGAAGATTATGAAAGAGCGTTGAAAAAAATGATCCTTTAATATATAAAAATCTAGAAAAATCAATGAAAACTATGTCCATAAACGAAACTGAAACAAAACTTATTGAACCTCAATCTTACTTATAAGACTTTCTCTCTACATTAGTACAACCGATTGTATATTCAACTATGGGAATTTGAGGTGGTTTGTGTAGTAGACAAAGCA
Organism: Cristatella mucedo; assembly: GCA_009760855.2. Lineage (NCBI taxonomy): Eukaryota > Metazoa > Bryozoa > Phylactolaemata > Cristatellidae > Cristatella > Cristatella mucedo. The sequence continues at coordinate 3,054,863 of WPIO01000025.1, forward strand.
CACTATATAAATTAATTACGAATATATTTGGATAACGGATTTGACGTTGAAAAGATATTTCATAAAACAGGTTGTGAACTACCGCCAGTTTCAATTAAAAATATTCAGTATAATGATTATTCTCCTGCAGATGCTATTCAAGTAATTGCAGTCAATCCTGCAACGAGCGTCAGATTCTATTTGAAACTAAAGTTACGATTACTTTGCCTTACCTGATGCTTCTCTATTGATTTGAGGATCAAATCGTGCTAAGAAAGTGCTAATTCTCAAGCTATTTATTCATTTAGGACTAATGTAATTTATAGTTCTCCTGCTATAATGATATTGCATCCGTTAATAATTGAGCTGCATGGCTATTTGATCAGATGAGATTGAGAATTGGAGGAACATAAGTCAAATTTATTAATTGTATCAATGAACTGACACTAACTTCTACTGCTCTCGGAACAATGTTGGAGCTTAAATATTATAAACGGAATGACGGTTTGAAATCTTTCCGAAGGAAAGATGAAAGAAGTGCTGATACTATTTAGTAGCCCACAATTGGTTGTAATTCTTGTTGCTCCGGAAGCAATTATAGCTAGTGCTGCTAGTATTCTTTGATTTACTTCGTCTCATGATTCCTAAAGTTAAGCCTAGCACAGCCAGACAAAAGTCACTCATTGTTAAACGCTTGAAATTAACGGCAGAGTTAAACTTATTTACAAGAATAGGATGAATGAGATTTTACCCATCATAAATAGTCAATTGCAAACGTACATAATTAGCACTCAAGCTCAGGATAAACAAATTAATGACTGATCATCTCAAACCAAAAAATGAGCAAATATGGATCTTATGCTGCAAAAAATTCAGTGATTAACCGTGCTAACGTAGAAGCATTCCTGCAAGGCTTGGTGTGGAATGCAGCATCCAGAGCTAATGTGAGTGGACAACTTTCAACAAGGACTGTGGTAAGCTACTTATGCGGATATTGTCAGTTTAGGAAAAAGTTCCTAGATGTAAGTAAACAATTTTCTATCGTTGGAATTAGCCTTCTCGAATATATTGCTTTTTATCCATGCCACATTATTGACCTTCGCAGTAATAAAAAATTGCTTAGAATTACTACAAATCTTGACATTACAAATAATTATAGTGCTGCTCCTGCAGCTGATTCTAATAGAGTTAAATAGCATAATCATTTCTGAAATCAAAACTGATTTGCTCGATAGCGCTGATAGTAAGGCTTTCAGAGCATTAAAACCACCCTCAGGACAAGTTCTGATAGATTAACTTAGAATACTAATGAAATATTGATGCACGGAAAAAATTAACTCAATGAAGTGAAGACTGGTTAAAATTTATTGGACTAAACATTAGTGGATCTGAACTTTATTCAATGCTAGGTGATCGTATCATATTCGAAAATGTAAAAGAGGATGACGACATGATTTGCAAAATAATACGTGGAAAAGTAGAAAAATACATTAGTAGTCAACATTAAGAATTATTATCACCACTAACATTTTGAAAAGTATTGGACCTATAATGACAGCTGCTAGAGATTAAATTTAAAGGAAGATGTATTTCGCTAATCAATGTTTTGCTAAAGATGGTTCCTACCGTTTTAGTCCTGATCGCAGCATTAGCATTAGACAATCTAACAAGTTGATTGAAATTACATGCCTGCGGTCAAGACGTTTAATGGATGATAAAGTACTTCTGCAATATAAAGCACAATGTTTAATAGGATTATACGCGCTAGAAATGGAAGAATGTTCGTTTAGTGAATTTAAAATATGAGTTCCTGATTTAAATTGAACAAATAAACCTGAAAAATACGTAGCTGCAGGAAAATTTTGAATATATATGCATGAATATATTGATATCCATTATTAAATCATTACTTTATACCTACTGAAATAGGAAAGAAATTCTGACTTTGTGATTGGTCTTATATCAGAATGTGATATATTAATAAACAGGTAAAATAAAGGTTGTAATATTCCCTTTTATACTAGAAAATTAGTACCCAAGCATAACAGAAACAGCTAAAATAAGATTTACAGACCAGTACCCATAGTTACTGACCGAGTTACTAAATTCAAAAGTTGAAACTTGCAATATTGAATGCCTAGAGAAAGTACATAACCACTGCTTACGGTATGATTTATACTGATGTAGACATCACTGGAATTAATATTGCACACTTGGCTGATCCAGTTCATCTTACTGATGCTGTGAATAACAACTATGCTGATATGCCCTCTCCATGACCATCCATAAAATCTACCGCATCTAGATAGTTCTGGTAAAAGGTGTACTAATATAGGAAGTAGTTTAAATGCTAGCGATTTAGCTGTAAACAGTCAAGTCGATCTTAAAGGTGATTGAACTTCAAGTTATTGGAATGCAACTTCAACAAATCCTACGAGACCGAATGAAAGATTTTAGGTTACTTATGGTGGTATGCAACACGATGTTGTTCTAAAGTTAGTTGCAGATGAGTCAGATCTAAACATGCAATAATAAGATAGTTGATGTATATGATCAGACTAATCTAGAAAATTCTGCTAAAAAATCGTACGCTGATTATATTACTGTCGGGAGAGTAGGTGAATTGGTAACATCACCTCTGACGGGTACTTCAGTAGAAGGAGATATACCATTTCCTACAACATATTCTTGGACAACCATAGATAAACCTCCAATCATAGTTGCCTCAGTTCATCCAATAGGAATTACACACTATGTATCCTTGTCGTAAAACGTGAATATTATGTCTCCATCGGGTTATATTAGGCTATTCATTTTATGGAGAGTGGAAATATCAGGCAGTTTTTAATACAAGTCTTGCTGGACATTAAGTTATTGCTAGCACTGCAAATAATCTAAATCTTCATATCTCTAATTTAGTTGTATGAGTAAAATAAATACAATATTTGAAATTATAACTCTCTAATATTGGAAATGTTTTTATTTAGTTTGATTAAATATAATATTAATTAGATTGACTGTTTTTTGGAATGTATCAAGAAAGAAAAATCAAATGATGTTTAAAGCTATCGAATGAAAGGCAGTCACAATTCATTCTTGTTATAATGTGTGAATATTCTCCATTTATTGAATGCGTTTTTCCCGTTGTGTAGATGATGCCTTTGGTTTGTTCTTTGGAAGTAAGTATTAAAGTTTAATACATAACTTAAAATCTTCAGCAAAATTTGTCTCCTTTGAATTTATCACAATAAGTACAATTAAATTCATAATAATTCCTCGCATATGGTCTGCAAGAAATACAAATTTGAGCACTATTATTCATATTTAAGATTTAAATAGTGTCTGAATGAGTTAAAGTAACTCAGCGATTATCAGTAATGGGGTCCATATATTAATTAGAATGCCTTTCAAAAAATTACTTGAAAAAAGAAAGATAGAGAATGCGATGAAAATGCAGCAATTAGTCAAATATTCAAAAGTAGACCTAAGCAATTTCCGAATGGATTCTTCAATCTCAATGGATTCCTCACAACACCGAATGATCAGCATCAATCAGATATACTCTACCTACCTAACCATAAAGATTAAAAATATGCCTTATATTTTAAAATATTACAAGTACATATAAAGATGCAAGACCTTTAGACACTAAGTAAAATACAGACGTGGCCAAAGCTGTAAAAAGTCTCGATTCTTAAGGGGTCTAGAATAATGACTGTAAATCCAGGATCAGAGTTCAAAGAAGACCTCGGAAAATAAATAGATGAACATTGAGTGTTAACTAGGGAAGCGACTAATACAAGAAATGTAGCTTTGGTTGAAAGGATGAGTAAACATGCGACAGAAAGGTTATTCAGTACTATTATAAAAAAGAATTAGATTCAATCTCTAAGGAAAACGTTCGTAGAAATACAGAATAGATAAAAAAATTACCAAATGTAATTGAATACTTCAACAACTGTGAAATGAAATAGAATGGTAAGAACCCTTAAGAACCAATAGAAAATAAGACTGTAAAGATCAAGAAACCCAAGTATAATGAATGAAAAAGCTTTAGAGTTTTAAAATATGGTCAGGTACTCAATAGAGATCGCGAAGGTGAAAGTGAATTGAATTTGGCAACGAATGCAAATTACTCGCTGAAAAATTCATAGAATAGAAAGGATAATGTTTATGAAAGGGAAAACTATTGGATATTTAGTAGATGATGCTAAGAAAAGCTTTGCTAGAGAAGAGTTAAACACTTACAACAACATTTAGACAACCAGTACTAATTTCATCTACAATTCTTCCCTGTAACTCGTCTCAAATAACTCTATCATCAGATAATTCCTTAATTACCTTCCATGGTAAAGAATCCTCGGAAACAAACTTTTCAACGGTTTCTCTTCTCTATTTTTGCTATGACACACTACTAGCTGAAGCCATTATTAAGCCGAAACACCTGCCAAAGCAATAAAAACAGGACGAATTTCTTTCTCTTCTTTCACAAAATATCACCTATAATAGCAATGAAACCTCCTTTATGATATGATTATCAGTTGAAATATGTTTGGGGAAAATGTAACGTTCTTCATTTCTTCATACATGATCGAACCCTGCCACTTTCCAGAAGGAGTGGTCACTGAGATGTTTGATGGAAGACATCAGAATTTTTAAATTGTGCACGCATACTTTAACAATATTTTTGTAGAAGCTAGACTTGGCCTTTGCGACGATTGATTGGTATGATCTACAATAGTGCTTGTATGCCTATCGATCAATGAACAACCAGTCTTGGTCTGTCCTATGCTATCTCAAGCTTGCTCATAGTATACCTAGATAGCTTAATGTCTGTGGTAAAAAATTGGCCGTCTGGGCGAGGGCACACAGTGCGCCTAGTCAGTGATGCAAAATCATTGAGCATGTCAACTAGTGTGGTGCTGTAGCATTCTACAAATGATGACAGGTCGGAAGGGGGATTGAGCAGCAGTGACGAAGAAGACTTAGTGTGGCCCAGTGGAGCTCAGGTGCTCGCCCCATCCAACGTTTGGCTGAGGTCATGGGCTCGAGCCCTATCGCACACGTGAAGCGCCTGAATCGGGATTAGGTTCTCTTAGGGTGCTAAACAGATTAATTTTATAATCATCTAATATTCTCGCTCGGACTGCATCAGTTTCAAGGGTCATAAGGTTTTTCGATTCCCAAATGATTTTCGATCTGGGGAAGGGAACGCATTTTCGACTGAATGAGTTCATAATGTGATCAGATTAAAATAATTTAGAGATTGTAGGGGACGATAGCATTCACTTGCGGGAGAATATTTGTTCGAGCGTGTAACCCTTGTTGTCAGTGGGTGGTGCATACGAGCCACAAGAGAAAAAGAGCCACTCACTTGCACTTGTGACTTGCAAGTCACATGACGTCACGTCAGTGCACAAAATTCAGCACTTCAAGCTTCAGTGAATTGTCAAAATTAATGTCAAGTCATCCATGAGTACAAGATCGATTTCCTGTGCAAAGAATCGAAGTGAGAAATCTGAAATCAAGGTCTTGGTACCTGGTGGAGGGGCAATAGACTACTGCCATTATTGGCAAGTTGTTTCGGATGAGCTGAAAACAGTAGATTCAAAAGAAAAGACTGCTTCGAGGGCACTGCAAACTGTTTTAAATCGAGGGAAGAACGTGCGACAATGGCGGCTCCTTCCACAAGTTTGTACTGATTCAGGGGTACGGAGAAAGAGAAGCCAGTCAGGGTTTCGTCGTCTACGGTCGGATGTGATTTGGCAGCTGCGGTGCTGATGACAGACCAGACAGATGATGAGTTTTGCACCAGTTGCAGACGCTTAAGATAACTAGCCGGAAGTTTTAAATAAAGGCAATTAATGTAATGAAGACTCGATGCCAAAGACGCGTGAACCAGTTTTTCAGTCGCCCTCAAATTTGGCAATACTCTTTAGGCGAAGAGGGTTTAGTTGGAGGCAATGTACTCATCAAATTTAAAGTCTGGAGCTGAGTGTTGTCGACGTAGAAGTTAAAGCCGATTAAAGCCGAGATTTTTTTTGCTGATGGCATCTGCTAGACAGATGTACGGAAGAGTATATAGATAGGGAAAGGAAGAAGGCCTCATACCTGACCTTGAGGTAATCCTGGACTTTGTCCTGCCGGGTTGCGGGTGATATATATATATATATATATATATATGTGTGTGTGTGTATATATACATATATTTATATATATATATATATATACATACACACACACACACACACACACATATATATATATATATATATATATATGCTATTGCATATATACAAGTTAAGAAATTTCAATACATTGTTTGTACTCATATATAAATATATATATATATATATATATTATTTATAATGGCGGAAGCAATAGGTCTGTTCACCTCATAATATGAACTATTATATATCCTATATATATAATTAAGTTGCATAGCGCCCTAAGAGAACTTAATCTCTATTCAGGCGCTTCACATATGTCACAGGGCTCGAGGCAACGACCTTGGCTAGACCTTGGTCGGGACGAGCACCTTAACCACAGGGCCAAACCAGAGATCTGTTGGGGTGATATCTAAGGGCTAGTAGCCTATTTAGCCGGCACGGCAAATGCAGCAAATGCAAGTTCAATAGCTACAGGCATGAAGGATAAGATAGAGAAGAAGGGCAGGACTATATGAATTACCTTCCGCTAGGAAAGGCGGTGAAAAGATGGTGTCCCTAGTCCATTCTATCGTAACTACTTGTAATTTTCAGAAACGTAGTGTCAGAAAGTCGAAATTGCGATCGCTGAACTGTATGCTTGCTTGTGCGGGTTAAGAATGTCGTCTCTAGTATACATTAACGCTGAGGCACTATTGATCTGTGATTCCCGTACTTCTTTACAAAATTTTGACGTAGCCTATACACCAAAAGGATCGTATAGCTTGATCGAGAGTTATTGCAAGGAGGGAGATTAGGTAGCTGGCTGCATCCGGGAATTGGCTGCATGTAATTAAGCAGGGCGGCAAGAATCCGGAATTACTTGCAGTGAGCGATGTTTGGCTGCGAGTATCCGCAAAGGAGCACATGGACCGAGCGTTTCCATCGATTTGGAATACTGCCACAGGTAGCAGCGGCAAGAAAATATGATCCAAAGTGACCAAGAACCAGTCGCGTCGTTTGGCTAAGCAGCGAGTGTCGCGAAAACCAGAGCCGCCTTGAAGCACTGGAATGAAATTGTATAATATCATCGCAGTTTACTGAAAGCTGCCGAGCTGCGCATAACTTTGAACGGAAGCTCCTTCAAAGCGGCAATCCTTGTATTGCATATCGATCTTAAATGATGTTGCATCCCCTTTCACGGATAGCTTTACCAATTCCGCTGGAAACTTTGGTCAGCATATTTTTGTAGGCCATCTGTCCAAGACAGAGCTCTGCTGTGCCTCCGACACCTTCTTCCTCTTCACTAGGTCAGACGCAGTCTGCTGCATGCCGAATGGAAGCTGAGAGCCTCTGAGGCTTCCCGCACCCAAGGAGTGCCTCTCAGGTGCGTAGAAACCGTTTATTCCCGATGGTTTTGTGTGACTAATACGGAGATTCGCTCATTCCGTTAGTTACATAATTGGACATTAAGTTGTATAGATACTAATTAGATACTGTCTGAATAAATTCACGTGCATGAACATGCCGTGCACATTCAAATTTATGTGCACGAGTGTAAATATAGCTTCATGTGCAATCTTGGACACACTGCGCCAACTATTGCGTCAGCTCGGTCTCGCGAGCAATGAAGTCATTTTCGAGGCATCACTGGAATTGTGTCCAGCCCAGAGTACTTTTAATACAAGCGCAAAGCGGGACAGTGGTCTGCGGGACAGCGTAAGTTGATAAAATACGAGCCTTATTGCAGAAAGGATTCGAACCGGTACATCAGCTTGCAGAATCCGCGACATTCTTTCTATTGGGTACTCATTTTGCCTAACAATAGCAATTAATCAACGGATCTACAAAAAAGCTATGCTCGATGTTACCATTGACAGTTGACTATCCACACTACACTACCCGGTAACCCGAGTAACTTCTAAACGTTCTCAAAGAGCAATATCTTGCACTTAAGCCAGGGTCACAGCCATTACTGGAAAGCTCGACCATGGGTACACTTTGAAGCAAACTTGCTAATCCTTGACCTTATAGGTCACTCGAACAATGTTTTTGTCAAAGGCAACATGTCTGGGACATGCGGCGTTCGGATTTAGATTGACTGTGCCAATCATTCTTGATTTTTCTTGAAAACCCCATCAACCATGGAGACGATATTCATGTCAATTGCAGCTCACTGAGCTGGGCGTGGAACTTGTGCAGGTGCTGCTTAGTAATTTACTTATAATAATAATACTTCATTTACATAGGACCCCGAGAACCAAGTCTCTATCCCAACGCTTTACAACTCGCTGCTAGAGAAGCAAGAGTCATCATATCACCAAGAGTTAAAATTAAAAGCAAGGTATTATCGTAGGTAAAATCATACAATTATAATTTTTAGTAAAGCATACAGGCACACGCAAAAGACTCTGAGGGCCTGTAATTAATGCAACCAATGGCTAATCCCGCGGTCCCAGTGGAACACATTACTTTGTAGGCTGTGAGCTGCCACCACTGCTTGGCAGTCATGCCGACAAGAGTATTCGTCCTGGAAAGCACCACTTAACGGTCATTGACTGTCTTGTTTCAGGCAGCAAACCAGTAGATGGCATCTGCTGATTAATATATTTTGGCTTGTCTGTTGAGTCCTTTTAGTGCCCTTGCCCAAAGATCAGTAGATCCATGACGCACCTACTGAAAAGAAAAGTACACTGGGACGCAGGGAACATTAACATAAGCGGAAACATTCGACGGCAGCTGAGATTTGAATAGTGCAAAGTCAATGTCGGCGGTCGCAGGAGCTCAAAGTGAGTTCTAGACTTTGGGTCTATACAGATAAGACCTATAAAACAGGTCTTTAAAAATAGCAGATAGTGGTTTTCTTACAAATAAATTTCTTTTGTATGTGATCGTCAGAAATGCAATTCTAAATTGCAACCCGTTTTGAAATTAGTAATGAGAGAGCTTTGTCAGACAAATAAAAAGCACTAATTAACATAAAATCAAGAAACTAGCGAGAATTGATCAAATACAATCGTAGTTTCTGATAAGATACATCAGGCGAAAAGATTTTGGCAGAAACTTGCGAAATACGCAGTCCAGCTGATTTGCCATATCGGAGACGTTTGCATGCTCCTGGTGGATCGTACGCATAGCAACTATTTGGAGGTTTTCATTTTTTCCTATGTATCTGCATTCATTAAAGAAGAATTTTCTTATCAAGATTCGTTGAATAAATAGCGATTCAGGGTGAGTGCTAAAATCGTGTTCTACCCTAGGCTAACTTTTAATATTGCGCCATAGTATCTTGCTAGCATTGTTATATTTCTCTACTAGTGGCCTGGATCTGGGTAATTCGACTCAACTGCAGGCGCTGTGAATGTGTCGCAGCTCTGTCGGTTTGAGGCCGCTGTCACTGACGCTATTGCTGCGAGATCTTTACTAGCCACCAGCCTTGGGCACCACGATTCAAGTCGGATCAATTTTGATTGGTCTGATTATATCAGGATAAGATCAGGTCAAGGTCGGAGTAAGGTGAGGCCATCGCTCATCGAGCTAATGCGAACACCGAGTCATTTGCTGCCGCAAGCTTTATGTAAGTTTCAAGAGCTTCTTTGCCCTCTTGTAAGACAAATTTGGCTTGTATATGCGTAAAAGTACACGGCTACATTTGACACAGATTAAACAAACACTCCCTTGAAATGCATAAACACTGATGGGATGGTTGTCATCTACCGGCCGGCGTAAATCCCAGCTTCTTTTAATGGTCATCGCGTAAACTTGAGATTTGCTGTTGTTTACAGTGCTGTACTTGCGAAGTTCATGTTAAAGCTGGCATTCCCTACGTGCCCTCGATGATTCCAAGGAAACACGTGGCAGCTCTCGGAGAGAGGCTGACGCGTGCTTTTCTTGGGACAAAAATAAAGCATTGCAGGATGTGCAGTTACAACACCATTAAGCACGAAGACCACGCCCGAAGGCTTGCCAGAACAAGCGTGGCCGTGGGCTCTAGCCAGCTAATTTAATTAGTAATTAGTTCGAATCAGCCAGTATCCTTTTTATGGAGACGCAGTAGACGTAAGTCGCTGGCACGAAGGAGGACGCCAGTAAAGGAGTGCTCGGCCAAAGCAAACACAATGCCAGAGGCATGATTGAACAGCAGATTCACGCATTTAACTTCGCCCTTCGAGTGAGCAGCGACCTTCACGACCTTCGGTTGCTGCCAGCAGACAATGCTGCTCAGACTTTCAATAGGAGTCTCAATTACTTCTTTGAAACGGTCGAATTTGTCGCCCAACAGCCAGGTTGCAGACTGACTCATCTGGTTCTCAGCGATTTAGTCACCTAAAGCAGTAAAATTTGCCGCTCGAGGCAAATACAAAGTAAAAAGTACAAAAGTACAAAATTTCAAAAAAAGTACAAAAAAAGTAGCGCACTAGCAGCTTCATTCCCGTGCGACTACGCGGAGAATCAAAGAGCACTGAAGCAAATATCTATATATAGCCTGTACGCCGTGAATAAGTCTGACGGTTTCGCGATTATATTCTTGCTCTAAATCCTTCAGCAGGAATCGTAAGCAGGAATCGAGGGCAAGGTCGTCAATAGATGGAGGCGAGACAGAAAATGACTGGCTAGGTCTATGGTCTATGATTTATTAGGCTCTTCGTAATCGCAATCTGTAAACACAAATGAACTCGAGTTACTCTCATAATCTAGGCCAAATAGCAGGCTGGCGTTTCGCAACCGTCCACCAATCCGCCTTTTCGTCGTCAACGTATATTCCTATGTGTTCTTTTTAGGGGAAACGTCACAGAAAAATAGAATGCGCAGCCTGGAACACTGCTAATTTTAACCAATAAATAAAGAATTTGAAATTTTATAACTTCTAAGCATAGCTTTCATTCTTTAAGCCTAAACTTGTTGTATTTGCCATGCTAGACTCACTGAGAGACGGAACGGATTCGCAGTAATAGGAATCGCCTGATCAGGGTATGGTCTGGCTGGTTACAGGAAAATTACAAGAGTCTGATAGATTATTTCTTAGAATTTTGTACGCTAGGAGAGTACATATTTTTATAAGCTACCTACATACTCCGGTGGAGTGGGTACACTTTATTTCCAGTATATTGTTTTGCCTCGCATTTTGATAGCTTTAGTCTGAGTTACTGGCTCCACCCTACCGTCGTAGGCTAACTGAGGAAGACTTAAAATTCTTATACATATTCCGTACAGTGCGTGTCCAATACAAATAGTTTTTGATAAGTGCAGGTATTAATTTTTCTTAACCTGTACCTTTTATAGTCAGTACGTGCATTCAGCTCCAAAAAAATTATCGCAGTATGGCCGACGATGCCTTGGCGGCTACTACATGGGGTGAATATTTGAATTTTCTTTGATGTCAATTATGTAAGAGCTGCGAATAGAATGCGAGAATTTCTATTAAAAGCGAAAGAACAGACGCACATGACACTAGTTCTAAGAAGTTTAAAAGGATGTCACCCACCTTGACTCCGTATAACCTCTCTTATTCACTACGGCATGAAAGCCGCAAGCTTCATTGTTGTCTGCTCTAGTGTACTGGTCCACAGTGCCTGGATTTTTAAGAACAGTTCAGTAGCTGAGAGCGGCCGATCGCGGCGAAGTAGCCGCCGGTGTATATCTTATCGCAAATGTTTAACTTGGGTTAAGATCGGGAGATCATAAAAATCGTGGCGCCACTGCAGCGACAGCACAGCGGATTTGGCAAGGAAGTGTTTTGCCGACCTGGCAGTGTGCTCGGGGCTATTGTCTTGCTGCCAAATGTACGTATTTCCCAGGTAGTCTACTGGCGCCAGGCTGTCCGACTTCCTGGAACACTCTATTTTACATGTGTCGGTCCATCGTACTCTCAATACGATGCCAGCGCTCTAGCCGCTTTCGAAGAAAATCAATGTGCAAACCGCGTGGCCACCGTTTGCCATCGAATCTCACGGGCGGCTGGCTTCAAGCACTCAGCGCAGTGTGCTTCAGTTGGCTAGCCCTTATTCTCCGCTTGCAATCGCCAAACTGCACGCCAACTTGCTGTCGTCGGTTCGAAAAATGCCGCTACTCTAATTGTTCCAATGTCGAGTGGGAGTGGTCGTAAATCGCACCAAACGGCCCGCGTTATGCTTGCAAGTGAGAGCAGAGGCTGGCGATTTGCCACACGTAGGGAGATTCAAGTGTTAGCTAGCCTTCTGCTTACCGTTTTTTGGCTAATCTCTGTTTTCGTGGCTTCTTTAAATTACCTTGCCAGGTCTCAAAGAGTAGCTCTTTTTCCTCTTCTCGAGCTAAACCTTTTTGATTGTCATCCGACTGCCGATTGCATTCGTTTTTTGAGGCCCACTAGGTCCTGCCATCCGAGCTACCATAATGCTCTCAGAGTGTTTTTTCAGATTACAGCGAACACTATAACTGTCGCTAGTCTGTAGCTTCCGCCAAATCTCCCGGCGTTGCTCTAGCCTACTGATGCGAGGCTATCAGTAACCCTTCGACGTCGTGATTGCAATATTTAACCTCGGCATTTAACGGTTGCACGTGGCACATCCAAAAGTGATAGCACTCGGCGACCGTAAGTTCTACCTGCGCCTCACATTCACTCACCAAGAATACGATGGATGCAAAGTAATCATGTAGCAGCTGAGGAAACTGCGATGGGATAAATATTTAAACATGGTGAATCTGCCGGCGTAGCAGAGTGGGTTTGATAAACTTTACTTCAACCTAGCTATTAGCCTTAAAGCTGCTCAATCCGATTCACCAAGGCAACTGATAGCACGATGCAGTCACTGGTGGCACCACAACCACGATTGGCGAAAGGAAAGCCCACAACATGACAGTCAGAGGGTGCGAGGATTTTTATGTTGAATATAGTTTTCACAATCAGAATGCACACAGTTTAAACTATGTAATGACAAAAAACTGATAGAGCGACTGCAGGAGAACTAGCAAAACCGTCACTGGACCAAATGTAATTTTATCGGACCTGCAAAGAGATGAATAATGTAGAGTATTTCGTCCCCCTCCCGCTTCCGCTTCCGGGGTCGGAGCCAGACTGCAGCAGTAATGACCGACCTTTAATCATCAAACACGAAGGTACCTGACTGCCTTGACCCTGAGTGTACCGATGTAATGCCACAATACGCTCTTATCATTTTCATTGAAGATGCTACCTGAATTTACATAGTTACGGAGCCGTACTTGTGTGTTTGATGGCCCATGACCGAGTATGCTTTGATATCGTAGTCTGAGGATCTGAGAGTTGGTTTGTGACTTCACCACTTCATTGATCCGGAGCCACGATTGTAGCTGGTGCTTTTCGACATACACTGACTGTTCAACGGATAAAGGATCGGATTCGTATTGCATGTAGTGGATAATCTGTAACTTCTAGGCTGTCCTCAGCCAAGGCGAGCTAGGTCACTGCAGCTGTCTTTGAACATGGCTGCAAGGCTAGTTTTCAAATCCCAGAGGCTTGGCCACGTGTCTCGTTTGCTAAAAGATCTAGGATGGCTGCTGGTTGATCAACGGATACAGAGCAGAGTTCTTACGCTGACCCACATGGCCCACCACGGCCTGTCTCCTCCAAACGTATCTGAGCTGCTGCAATAGTTGTAGCCTCCTCGTGCCCTTAGATCCTGTCAGGACGATAAATTAGCTGTTCTATTCTTCTATTCTTCCACTTAAGGACCGTTGGCGTCAGAAAACTTTGCTCTGCAGGTCCTAGACTGTGGAACTCACTTCCACGATTCTTAGGCAACGACAAATACTCTCCCTCTGCAGACTACGGCACAACCTTTTAGAGGTCTTAAGCTGCTACTTCCATATTACTCACTACCTCAACTGCTCTGTTGACTCTGATATGCTTCCCAATTTGTCTTTTTTGCGTGAGATGAAGTCTGTTGGTTACCGAATGCGTACCGAAAGCCACTCAGGTTATGAGTGTGCTATACAAACTTTCCTGCGTCACACACACATACAGACGAAGATTCATATACGCATATTTATTTTCCATCAGCTATGTTATCCTAATGTGAATGCTGTTCTTCAGTTTTCGGTTGTTGCCGTTCTTTAAAAAAGTACATAGTGGTAATAGGGTAGCGAAAAAAATCTTACCTTATCACATTTGAGTAGATACGTTACGTCACTGACCTGGCTCATGGGCCTCTCCAGTGAGTGTGAAGTTTGGCGTCGAGGCCAGAGGATTTTTGATAGTCCTGCCGGCGCGCTTTCTCTCCCTCGTCACAAAGCACAAAGCGCAAACAGAACCGCCCAGCTGCGAGGTCAATACCACTAGAGGTAAGATATGGCCGACACTGCACCCATCGTGTCATGCTGTTATGACAATGGACACTTTCCTTCCACTGCTTAGGCCAAGCAGACACCCATTTCTCCGCATGCCGTGTGTCCGACTGAAACCATTTTTTGACTTCCTCTTACGCTGGCAGAATTAATAGTCAGCAATCTGAATGCGTATTATTATGCAGCAAGGAGCATACTCAATAAAAATTCGTTGCATGCCTGGAGGTGTTGTGTGCAAAGCACACATTAGAAACCCACAAATCGCAGTCCTTTTGGTCCTGAACAGCAAGTAGTCATGGCAGGTTGCCAATGGTTCTGCTCGACGCCCCATTATTGGTAAAGCAGGCAACAACGGAGCACACCTTACCAACATGTAATAGTCAGAAGACCTCGTGCAGTAGTCTCAAACTCCGCATAATCCTCACTGCATCGTCTGTTTGGAAAGTTATGGACGACCGCAAAGGTTTGGACCAAGGCTTAGGAACCGGCTCTGTGAGCTGGTTCGGTAGGTGAACTTCGATGATGGACTTTGAGAAATAGTCGTACACTAGGAAACGATGAATATTTCCGGCTTAAGTTTTCAAAAAGTTGCTCTTTGGGTATCCATGAACAATCCCAAATAGCTTGCTCGGTGTCGGGATCTGACCGAATTGAGCCATTACCTTCCGAGCTGGCGGTCTGTTGTCATGACGCGTCGTACAAGACAAAATCCAATCATAAACGTTTCTATTAATCCATAATCAGAAGAGCCACTCAAAATAATCGAGATATTTTTCTTATTAGTACTGTGCCTTTTGGCTGGATTATCACGAATAGGTCTCGAAGTAATTCGCCGAGGTGTTCACGCCGTAGTGACTCGGGTGCCGTTTACTGTTAGCAGTTTTGTTGCTTCGTCCACTGCTACTCCAGACAAATCGCCTTTAAAACACCCAGCACAAGGCTTTCTTTTTCTGAGCTTCAAACTTATATCGAGTAAATCAGAATTCTGAGCTTTTTTCTAGTAAAAATCCACACTGCCCATTTGTAGCTGTGACGTGATCGGGCGGCCTTCGTAAAGCGTCGGCAACAACGTTTGCTAGGTATGTGGAGTCGAGCTAATCCAGATTGTGGGTCAAAGGTCAGATGCAGCCTGTGGTTACCATTGTGTTCTTTACATGAAGCAACCAATCGACTGCCGCGCGGTCAGCGTAAAGAATGAGCCTACTGCCTAAACATTGGAAATGCTATACGTCCTCAGCCTGTACAACTGTAAGTCTCTTTAGCTCGATTGCCGAGTGACTTACAGTGTACTAGACTTAGTGGCATTTATCTTCGTCATCTAAATGCGACCATTTAGCACTCATTTTACCTCTCAGCAAAGCTATTCCCTACCGAGACTGCATCACGTGTGACGACGAATGGAAGGTCTGGATCGAGGAGCCTCAGACACCACATCATCGATGAGTAGCTTGTTGAGTCTTTTGAGTGCTGATGTGGCCAGGGATGAGCTTTCAATAAAAACAGAGAGTCCCTGGGAACCTGATTAGGTCACCGGCATGATTAGGTATGAGCCAATTTCAAATCTGAAACTCCTTTTCGCATTCGTCCAATGACTTTTTGGAGATCTATGTGCTCCAGAAAGGTAACATTTTGCTAGACAATTCAACCCTTTTTGCCCAAAAGCTTAAATACAGATGACCTAAACAAGCTCAGAAATAGACCATGGTGGGCAAGATAGTCTTCTCAAGTTTCGCGAAAGCGAATAAATATTTTGATGTATGCCAGAACATCTTATGTTTCAAGCGCATGGAAAAGATTGACACCCAAGCCGACTGTAATGTCCCCGTGTCATCGGCGAGTCCATAAGGCGTACGACAGTACTGGTATAGGCCATAGGGTGGTGCAAATACCGTTTTTGGTCTATCCGCTTCAGCAAACTGAATTGCATGTAACTGGATGTCATATCGAGTATGGCAAAAAACATGGCTTTGTAACGCCGACCAAGCATCTCCATAAGCTTTCACTGTGGATAGCTGTCGCCTCATAGCGACCTTTTTAAGTTTTTAATAATCGAAGCAACTTCAAAGTCACTCCAGAGGCCATCAACGGTAATTAATAAAAAATGACAGCCAAGGACTTGTAGTTCTTTCGAAAATTTCACCGTCTAGCATTTCAACTTACTTCTCCAGGAATAGAGGATGCAGAACGAGTGAAATACATCTTGGGTTTGTTGAATCACCACTGCTTGTGGATGCGGCTGAAAGTAGTGCTTAATTTGAGTATACATTTCTGAATACCTTTAGCTTCTGGAAAATAGTTGGCAACAATACATTGGAAAATTGGTCAGCTGCTGCATATGCTTTCCTAGAAAATTGTATGCTGACGTACTCCCAGTAAGTTTGTACAGCCTTTTCGAGAGGTTACCCCTGCCTTCTAAGTGAATTGATTCTGAAACCGGTTAAGTATGCCCAATTGACTGATTGAAATAAGGGCATCAATATGTCTCCAATGCTAGCTGCTGTCATCCAAAATATATTTCAACTCTGTACGATCGTTATCGTTCTTCTAATAGGTAGGACGTTTGGCAGATTAGATCTTTTAAACGAACATTCGTAGCGAGCGTCAGGGCTTTACTGCAGCTGTATCATCCCATGGTTTTTACAGAGAAAAACTGATGTTTCCCGACGAGAGCGATCCGCACATTTTATTAAATAAAGTCTTCGCGTCTAGTTGAGCATGAGAGCTTACTGCCTCAGGACTCGCTTCCCTGAGTCATTGTGACACGCCACTCACGGAAGTACTGGTCAAGGAAGAATACGCGTAGCCATCTTTTCTCGTGACAGAAGCTTGACTGAAGTGCGACGGAAGGTCGGACTTTCCCGCTCTAAATAGTAGAGATGCGCTACGGCCACAATCGATGGGATGGAGATACACTGGACGCTATTAGGGAAGGTGTAGAATGTACCCGCAGGTATGTTGATGTTGACGTTGGATGCCATCTTTGGCAAATTTGACGATTACTTCATATGTAGTGCGAAAATACATACAGTCGGACTATGTTTAACTGCTGCTGTCAATGACTGGGTGAGTCTACCGAGGCATTCGTAAGCGCAATACGATTCGGCTTCACACACAGCGAATACGGGGCGGCGATTAACGATGAGTTGATATGATATCGCTTGGTTGAGGGTTTCTCGGACCTAAACTTTTGGAAACACTGCAAATAATTCATCTACTTTATCATAACTGTGGCTGTACAGAGGGAGCGTCAGACGAAGGCGGTGAAGTCACAATTGGCCAAGTGGTAAAGGTGCTCGCCCAGACCAAGATCTAGCCGAGGTCGTAATAATAATAATAATAATGTACTTGATAAAGCGCCCTCAGAGAACTTAATCTCTTTCTAGGCGCTTTACATTTGCTGCAAAGGAAAATGCAATTGAATGGTAAGTAAAATCATGCTTGAAAAACAAACAAAATGAATAAGTGTATATAATATAATATGTCGTAACTATGTAATAATATATAATAATAATAATAATATCAATAACTAAGTAATATGTAATAATATGTCGTAAGCTTGAGCCCCGTGATATATGTAAAGCACCCGAATGAGATTCAGTTCTCTAAGGGTGTTATACAAGCGAATTATATTATATTATTATATTAACTCTTCAACCCCCGGTTTCAGACGTCTCGGGGGTTCTTCAGCGATCGCAGCCTGCCGGCTGTCCTGAGCCCTGCATGTCAGAGCTTGCAGCCGCATATACCGTAGAAGAGTTGTGCTGCCCAACGATAAAGAGGGTGCTAACAGCTGCCAGATTTGCAACTCGACTCCCATTCCTTGTCACTGGCTGCAGCTGGAATAACCACCGGAAGGATGGCCGCACCTCTGTGAGTTGCAAATCACGTGGCAAAGCGGATGCTACATTAAGGGAGGTCCTGGCAAAATCCGACGATGGGAATTACTCCATGGATGCCATTAAAACACCTGTAGCTGAGGAGTGCCAGTCGGTGAGGACATTAGCACGATGGCAAGCAGATCTGTTTGGGTATGGAACAACTATTCTAATTAAAAAGGTAGTGACGCTGATGTAACCGTCATTACGAAAGACGCATATGCCCGAATAATACCTCGTCTCGAGCCTAAAGCCGCACAACTACACAGTGTCGGCAACCGCCTGGCCTGTAAAGGCACGTTCAAAGCAAATTTAGAGCGGAATGAAACTATTTATCTGCTGCCAGTCTACATAGTACTTCGCCCTAAGGAGCCATCTTTCTGTTTCGAATGGTTTAATACTGTACGACGATCATATACTGTACGAAGATCATATATATATATATATATATATATATATATGATCGTATCATATAATGTACGAAGATCATATATATATATATATATATATATATATATATGATCTTATATGATATATATATATATATATATATCTTTCTCTCTCTCTCTCTCTCTCCCTCCCTCTCTCTTAAAGCCTGCACGCTTTTTTGTTGGAGCTGATTCTCGATGGCCACCAGGAGGTGACCAAATTTGTGAATTCTTGCAGCTTCTGTTAGAAACCATAGGATACGGCCGCACAAATCACTCACCCCAACACGGTTGCCCAGTTTCCTTGGCAGCAAGTCACGACCGATCTCTTCGAGCGCAAGAGATGACGGTATCTGGATGTAATCGACTTTTAATCTCGATATATGTAAATCACTCCATTATCAAAATCAAAGACCAAACACGTGATGGCTGAACTGCAGGCTATATTGCAAAAACGGAGTTTACCAGAGTCATTGCAGTCGGACAACGGTCCACAATTTTCATCTCGTGAATTTGGCGATTTCGCGAGACGATACGGGTTAAAGTACTTTACGACCAGCCCAAACTTACCAAAAGCGAACAGAGAAGTGGAAATAGCTGTACAAACAGCCAAATCTACTGTGAGGCAGCCTGATCCGTGCATTGCTATACTTTATAGGATGACGCCTTACACCTCCAAAGGCTTTAGCCGAGCACAACTGATTGTGGGACGACATGTGAGGACAACGTTGCCCGTGCTCCTTCGGTACGCCGAACCACAATGGCCGGCAAAAGGAGACTCAACGACAGCCGCGAAAAAGTGCTGCCACAGCGCTAGCACGATCGCCATTATTCTGCTCGACCACTTTCACCTGTTCAGCCCGGCTAACAGGTATTAGTGCGGAATGAGGGCGAAAGAAGCTCAAGCGCAAGTGCAACCGTGCCAGCTCTAACGGGTGCACCTCGGTCGTTTGTCGTACAGACTAAAAATGGCTGCACACTTCAACGGAGCAGGAGGCGTCTTAGACCGATTGACACCAACGTACGGGTTACTAACAGCGAATCTTCTTGAGCTTTCTTCCCTACGTCTACCGAACACTAAAACGTCGTTGCAAGGTCAGTCTTAAAGTGCTGAGATGAGATGCCCATCTCTCAAGATGAAATGACAATAAAGTCTGGCAGGGTGGTATTGCTGCTCCGATGGCTAGATCTTTGAAAACAAGACTGTTCCTATTTGGAATGAAAGTGTGATAATAGAGCTACTGGAATGGATCCACAGCAACGTGACCAATCAGGAGAGGCCCCTCTCGGCCAGCGGTCAAGGTTATTTCATAATATGGCTGCCAACAAGTGTCGCGTTGTCATCCACTAGCTGCTTTCCATTACGCTCAAAACTCAGGAACTGTACTGAACTGAGGATTCCTTCATGTAAGACCGATCACTTCGTCATTTTTTCAAAGATCACAGCGCACAAGGCCTTGACAATGGTCTTCAGTTGAATTATGACCAGGTTTGACAGCTACCATGGGTTGGACCTCGTCTAATAGAATAATAAAATAGTAAGTAAATACTAGCTGATTTAACAGCCTCTTTTGCATAGCGACAGAAGAGCCTTGATGGCTATCACCACCTCTTGCAGTGGCAGTAAAGGATTGCCCACCGCAGGATTCGAATATAATACCACATTAATAATGACGCACCTTTATTCGCCAACCATTGGCGTAGTAAACTGGCTTTGACACTTGCGGTGCCAATGTTATGTCATTGTTTGCCGGCCGGAAGCTATCAAAATGAGATGGTAACATCCGCTAAGAAAGAGTTTCCACTCCATGGGAGAACGGAGACTGGCAGTAGCAAGATGCAAGCGACTGATTTTAATCGGATGGTGACACTGACACAAATGGAACTATATGGAAATAATCAATACAGTAGCGCTTCTTTGGAGCGAATAAATTAGTAATGATCCCACTTACTTTGGGAATTATTTTGCAGCTTTATATACTGCCAAACAGGACACTAACCACCCACGGCCTTTAAGATCGTACTTGTTTAGCTGCAGCACTTATAACTACTTGCCATTTTCCTGACAATTCAATGAAAGGGTTTCTTCGAAGTGATCCATTTTTAGAGATCACTTGAATCTTGTCTCCTGAGAATCTTTAGTCACGAAATATATCCACTTCTAGGTAGCGTTGCTAAATTATCGTCGCCCTCAACAGTCCGACAAAGCGTTAAAAAGTTCTACTCTCTTATAAATGCAACAGAGCATTTCCACTGGTACGGCGCTATTCAGTATTGATTAAAGCTCTCCAAGCTGTATAATAATACCATTTTAAATACAATAGCATCATATTATGCTATTTTTTATTTCTAAAATCATGAAAACAAGTGATATCGATTGCTTAACATTTATTTCCTAGCAAGTGTAGTGGTTTTTATGTCTGGACAGAACTGAGCCGCAAAAGTAGCGGTGCTAGTTATAGCCGAAGCGCGATGAATACTAGTGAAACCCTGAACCCTGTGTTGCGGCTAGTGACTTTTAGGTGCGGCACCTATGCACGGAGGTATGCTGACGGTAGCGGAAAATGGCACCATCGAAGAGTGTCCATATCTGAAGATCGAAAGTCATATCCATTTCGTAGAGAAGTCTATTTGGCAGCGACGGTCGGTTACTGCCATTCTACGGTGGTCACGACGTGCAAGAAATCTCGCGTGAAAGTCAAGGCCTAGAGTTCAAATCAGCTCAACTTCTGGAGCACCAACTTCAGGACTAATGCATGGCTTAGATTTGTACGCTAACTACCTTAAAATAACAAAAACACACTTGGTAAAGCACCCTCAGAGACTTAATCTCTTTCTAAGCGCATTAAATTTGCTGCAAAGGGAAACACGGTCGAATGGTTAGTAATAGCATGCTCAATAAACAACAAGAATAACATGGTTAGGGGTGAAATGTACAGGGTGAAAATGCAAGTGCGGTTAGTGGCAGCACGCACCAGTCTCAGCACGCATAAGCACATAGAGGACGAATCGCAGGGACCCACCAAATGCCGTGATAAATAGTAGCGTTTTTTAATTTCTTTTAAATGTTATCAAGTAAGGGGATGTCTTGACGGAAGTCGGGAGTTAGTTCCAGGCTTTGAGAGCATACGAACTAAAGGCACGATCTCCAAAGCATGTGAGGTTTCGTACGAGGTATAGGCAAGCAAATAGATTTCGAAAAGCGGGCGGTACGATCCTTGGCTTGGTGGGGGAGTATTTCTGATAGGTACGCTGGAGCCAAAGAATGAAGGGACCTAAAGTGAGTGACACAATCTCGAAGTCACTGGTAGCCAGTGCAGGTCGGCGAGAAGCGGTGTGATGGGGCAACTGTGACGCTCATGACAGATAAGCCTAGCTGCACAGTTTTACACCAGCTGTGAGCGCTCGATCGTACAGGCCGGAGGCCTGCAAGCAGTGAGTTACAGAAATCAAGATCGAATGTTACAAATGCATGGATCAACTTAGACGTGGCATCCTTATCTAAAAAAGCCCAAATTTTAGCAATGTTATGTAGCTGAAAGTAGGAAGACCTGACTGTGGAGCTGATGTGGTCGTCTGTTGAAAGGTCACTTTGGAATTTGACATCTAGATTACGTGCAGATTCAACAAGAGATATGCTGGCTAGGTCAATTTTGAGCGTTAGCCTTTCCAATTTCTGAATCACACTTGATATGATAATAACTAGTAAGTTGGTTTTATTATCCTTCAATTTAGGAAAATTTGATGCCGTCCATGTGCGGATGTCCTCAATATACGCAGCAAGGGAGTTGAGAGAATTCGAAATTCTTAAGGGCTAAGAGGAATCAAAGCAAAGGTACAACTGAGTGTCATCCTCATAGAAGTGAAAGCCTAGATTATGCTTGGAGATCACATCGGCAAGAGGGAGAGTATAAACCGTGAAAAGAACTGGACCAAGCACGGAGTTCTGTGGTACCCCACATGTTAGAGGTTCCTCGGATGATCTTTGTCCATTCACATCAATATACTGGACTATCTCGCTGAGATAGGACCTGAAACATTGCAACGCAGTGACAGTAATTCCCAGGCGAGATGAGAGGCTCTCAAAAAGGACTTGGCGATCGATAGCATCAAAAGCTGCTGAAAGATCGAGAAAAAGAAGCAGGGATACTCTATCCATGTCTGCCTTTCTAAGTAGGTCGTTTTACACCCGAGGCCAAGCTGACTCTGTAGAGAGTGATTAGTTCTAAAACCAGACTGGAAGTTACTAGCAAGGTTTGAACTTTCAAAATATGAGTTCAGTTGGTCTCCCACGACTTTTTCAGGAATCTTTGACAAGAAAGGTAGAAGGTTTGCGGACGCACCCACAGGCAGACTTTTGAAAGGAAGTGAACAGTAAAGTTACTGAGAATCAGAACCAGAACTCCATTGCATTCGTTTTACGACATGCAGCGATTCGGCAATCGTTCCATCGTCACAGTCGCAAGAAATTGGTCGACATGCAAGCGCGCAAAGATGAGGGTGTCGCATTTGTCCAGAGGCAAAGCATGCCAAATCACCAAAGAAAAGGCCGCCCAGACATAATGATTCAAAAAGAGGGCCGTCAATTAACAGACGATGGCTAGAAGAGGAGTCTTCGTGCAAACTTGGTTCTAGCACAATTGTAGGCAGCCAGTCCCCACACTTATCGAAAAGCAGTGGCATGTGACGTACAGAATTTCCATCACGCCGAATATTGCCTGCAGTGACTCATAGCCAGCGTAAGACAGTGACATGACCCACATCGCCACAGAACTGCGCTTAAAATGAACAAAAAAATGATCCTCATCGAGCCTGCAGCCTGAGAGTTGGCACCGTTCACTGTGTCCGTCGTAGTGCGCAATATCAGCAGTGTAATAGCAGAGAATTGAAGCTGCTTATCCAGCATCAGAGCAACAGTCCGTAACCTCGGAATTCTGCACAGTTCGCAGTTTCGAAGCAAGTTACGACAGTCACAGGCGTCTCGCATTTTATATAGCCAGCGCAGGAAGGACGCCCAGTTCGTTTCTTGCGTTCGTTATCCGAAATGGCTACGGCACCAGACAGGTGCACGCTGGCAGCAGCCATTTATATGTTCTCGTGTCAAGTGATAAACACGGGCTTCTCTAGCCGCATATCTGGTTCAGCCAAAGCCACCACATTGAGCTTCAACTAGGTCTACAGTTGAGCTCTAGTGGTCACCTGTCCCTCCCCCCCCCCGATATATTTTAGATAACTTCAGTAAGTTCAATCAATGAGTCATCCTGAGCACACTTTATGTCCGGACTCTTAATATTCTTTACATTGCTCTCGGAAGACTTTGGTTAGCCATTACATTTGCGGAAGATATTTCTAAATTTTCATTCTAACTTTGACATACCACGCAGTTCCAAAATAGATCCCACGCCGAAGCTCTATCTACCTTTCCATTTCCCCCTCAGTCGCTTCTCTATCTCGCTATCTCTCTCTCTCTCTCTCTCTCTTTCTATCTCTCTCTCTTTCTATCTCTCTCCCTCTCTATCTCTCTCTCTCTCCCCCTCTCTCTCACTCTCACCCCCTCTCTCTCCCCTTCTCTCTCTCCCCCTCTCTCTCTCTCTCTCTCTTTCTCACTCACTCTCACCATTCTTTCGCACTCTCTTTGTTTTCCTTTACCTCCCTTTCGCTTCTCTTCCTCACTATTTTCTCTTCCCCTAGCTCTAGTTTTTCCTGTTTCTCTCTTCCCTCTCTCTCACTCTCCGCATGAAACCTTGTGGCAGAAATTTTCTAAATAGGGCTTTTCTCTTGAAACTGTAAGTTTGACAGTACTATGTGCGATACTATCCACCCTGGCCTTCTATGTCCTTCGTGGAGAAGTAGCATGCGTTTTACTCCCAACAAACCCCAGATGGTACGGCATCGTATCGGCAAATGTATTACATTATTGGATTGCTAAAAAGTGCAAGGTAGTTCCCGGGGCAGTGCTCAGAATGCCAGAGAACGCACTTGTGACAGATCCCACAGATAAAGATCAGCTGCATGCCCGTCAGCACGCCGCACGAAGCGGTGATCGTCAAGTAAGTCTTCCGGAACTGCCCTCCTGACTTGGGGCGACAAAAGACTACCATCGAGCTGCAAGTCTAGCACTGCTTTAGTAAAAATCTGTCTGGTCACAATAACAAACAGATAAGCCTTTGTATAATAAATGCTATAGATAACATTGTCCAAGCTCAACGGAAATCTTGCAGGATGTCATGCATTAGCTTTCATATACACTTACTGGGTAATGAGTGGGTAAATCGCCTCCCATGGTTTTCTCCTATCGTGTAGAAAAATGTAGAGTCGCCATCAGCTATTCTGCCTGCCGATCAAGCGTACAGGAAGGTTAAACAAATAATTCTCGTCCGTTTAAAACGTCCCAGTTGAGTTATCCGTCTGAACAGCCTAGGCAGACTGTTCCGGTACCTCCACTGTAGGTCGATAGTTGTACACGCGCTGCAGGTGCTCGCAGAGGTCACAGAGGTCGCAGAGGCGCAAGCTCAGCACAACTCATTTCCCTATCGTTATTTAAGCATTCGTGTAAAAAGCATAGACGGTTGAAGCAAACAACTCTCTCTCATACAGTGGTATGAGAACTGCACTGGCTTTTACGCCGCACGTAACGGGCATATAGAATTTCAGGCCTCAGGACTCAAGCCCTTGACCCGGATCGTGAATTGTAAGCACGGTGCTGCTGAGCACAGTGGCATTACCTGCCTTGAATCGCTCAGAACCCTTCGTTATATTGTGGACTGGTAAATGACACAAATGCTTAGGTCAGCTAGACGTACAGTTGAGGTCGATGCCCGAGGATAGAGATGCCTCTCGTTTCAAATCGAAGTCGCATTCTATTAAAGTCTATATATACAGCGATTGCGAAGCTCGAGTGCACTGTGTCAGGTCAACATAGCTTAGTGCATTGCACGGGCTAACTATGTTCTTCAGTAAAGATAGGTCAGAAACGGAAGCTTTAATTCTTATTTCAGCGAGCCAAACATCGAGCGTCATCGCATCCGTATCCTCACGTCTGCCCCGCGACACACGAGCAACCCAGCTTGTCAGTGCAGCCACTAAAGAATCCAAGTAGCACACTCTTCAGCCGCTACATGCACGTTTGACTGCAAGCCATCTAACTAACCAGTGCGTAATGCGGATCGTTGTAAGGAGATTTTCTTACTTCGGGCTAACCGAAACAGTTCGCATTTACCCTCCCTCCACGCCCGAGCCAAAGCGAGCCAGGAGAGTCGGGCGCTGGAAGACCTTTGGACAGCCAGTCCGGACAGTCAGTCAGAACAGTCACCAACAGCAGTATTTGCATGATTGCATTTGACTACAGTAAAGTAATTATTCTCGGTTTTCACTATGTAGGGAGCACTTTAAGGGGAATGGCGAGGCAGCGAGCGACACCGTCACGTGGTATCGTTAAATCGTCGTCTCCTCAGGAAGCGCTGGCCTTGGCTAGCACCAGCCCGTCGCTGCGCGTCGTCCGAAGTTTCGATTCGCCGATGTAAGGCTGACTTACTTCGGTCTGAACGCTTTCGGAGTCGCGTGTGTGCTAAATGAGCGAAACGATCGGCGGCTGAGCTGGCAGATTTTCTCGCGGCGACCTCTGAACTCAGTAAGAAGCAAATATAAAGCGCCTAGAGAGAGATTGAGTTCTCTGAGAGCGCTCTATCAAGTGTGGTACTATAACTGTTATTACTATTAAGAAAATTTTGCACCATTGTGGAAATTAACCCAAATCGCTTTGCGTGTATTGGCCGCACATTTCTCTGCTCAAGTCTCAGACGTAAGCTTTGCTGTACAGCTGCGGAATGCTTTTTGGCGTTACGAGTAGCCCAAAGCACCGAAGTGTGTGTATGTGCGCGTTCCGAGGTATATTTCGCACACGTCCCGATCTCTCTTGCCTACTTTAGCAGTTACTCGGTGAAGCGCTTCGAGTCGGCGCTGCAATTGAGTCAGCGCTGACTGCTCGGAGGCGCAACCTTCGGCTACTGAGGCCAAGCTTCGGCGAGGTGGTAGACGGACGCTCCGCGGCGGCGACTCTCACTTCACCGCTATAGCTCCGCTCACATTTCTGCCACGCTCTGCTTTCCCCGTCCTAGACCAACCGTGCCAGCCGCTTGCTGCCGCCATCTCTGAACCTTGATCAGCGCCTTGTGCCTCGACTGTTTACCAGACTTTATTTACCATTCTTCGTGGGTCTGCTGCGAGCTCGCCTGCTGCCTAGACCCAGGGCGACTTGGCCGGCTGTGTAAACCTATTATTATACAGTGCATACCAATCTCACTTAGTCAGGCACGCGGGACACGATTTCTAAGAAAATCTGTTCAGAAACGTCGTTAGCGAGGACAGCTCCTTGGCAGGCCGCAGGTTTAAGTACTCGGAAAAGCACAAGAGACAGCTGGCGCGGCCGACGTGCCGTACCGCTCTGCTCGCCGAGGGCGCGGGTCGTAGGCCCATTTTCCCCCGGGTCGAGCTAGTGGTACGTTCTCGGTTACTCTAATACGATCATTACGGCCGACGTCTACAGAGCTCGCAATTCGCGCATGTTTTATTTACGCGGTCCTTTCAGTGAGCTGTGCATTGCTTGCTTTCTCAGTTGCGATAGAAGCTCTGCAATCTGCACAGGCTGCACCGATCCATTCGCTAACTCGACGAGCTAGCGGTTTGGTGTTTTCGGCCTGATAATTATTGTACTCATCCTCAGACTTTTGCAAAGTCTTTGGTCAGTGATAGTTGGGATGTTTTTGCTGGGGCAAACTGCATGAGTATCAATCTCACTGTACTCGAAGCCTCATATAAGAAATAAATTGGCCATCTCCGCCTATTTTTCTCGATAGCCGTTGTTTTTAGAGCTGTATATCGCTGCCCACTAATCGTGCGCAGTATGACTTCGTAGCAGTCGTGCCCCAAGGAAAACTTGGGACATGCGCCGGCATTCGAGCTGTGCTCTGCATACTGGCACCACACGCTTACCGGCACTAGCTGATTGCACGCTGGCACCCCGTGCACACCCATCGGAGCTAATTGGCTCTAATTTTTTGTAACCTGCAATGAACTAATGTGTATATTATGAAATGCATGTCGATGGTACTAGGCCTAGGGTTAATATCTGTAAAAAATAAAGTCATAGACTACTTCTTACATTTCTTCGCTCGTTCCTTGTACAGTTGTTTGGGGGCATCTCAGGGTGAAGTCCAGCAGTAGTCAGCTAGCATTGTAGTGGACCATTTTATCTGGTATCTTTGTTCAATTGTTGCGATATCTGTACGCTAACGTTCGCCATGTACATCACAACAGAGCATTTCAAAGAGACCGCTGGGTGCTCAAAAGGTAGCGCCGAGAATGATGGAATTCATGCAGAACTTCCCATAGCACAGTCATGTCAGTGAACAAAGCCAAATGGGAACGAATAAATTAGTAGCTATCCCACTAACACATGAAACACGTGCATTTTTGTACATCCCTGCTGCAGTCCCATTAAAAGGGCCACTACCTTCAAATCACCACAGAGGTGCCAGCTGTACTTGCTTCATTCTATGGCTCCAGCCTACCTTTCAGATATACTACCCCATCAGGCAAAGCATCGTACCACTCGCTTTTCGGAATCCAACAGTCTAGAAATACCTCGTACAAACCTTAAATCCTTTGGAGACCGTGCATTTAGCTCGTATGCTCCCAAAGCCTGGAACTCCCTCCCGACCTGCATCAGAACATCCCCTGACCTGACCACATTTAAAAGAAACTTAAAAACATACCTATTTAGGACAGCATTTAGTGGGTCCTTGTGATTCGTCCTCGATGTGCTTATGCGTGCTGACACTGTTCATGCTGCCACTAACCACATTTGCATGCTGACCCAGTGCATGTAACCCCTAACCATGTTATTCATTTTGTTTGTTTTTCAAGCATGATTTTACTTACTATTCTATTGCGTATCACTTTGCAGCAAATGTAAAGCGCCTAGAAAGAGATTAAGTTCTCTGAGGGCGCTTTATCAAGTGCAATATTATTATTATTATTATTATTACTCAATGGAATTTAGTAGCTGCTTAAACTTATCGCATGTCCGTTTCATGTGGACAGCCTGCCCTACTGGAATAGATGTAAAACGATTTCCATTGTAAAAATGCACAGCCTTAATACTCGGCTTTGAAGAGCCTACAAATAGTCTCCTTTCTTGCAAGTCATTAGTGATTTTTAAGGCATTTACGAGGCCCTTAATATCAGAACAGAATAGCAGATTATTTTCCTTTCTGAAGAAAGGCTTCCGGTAGCGAATTCAATGCAAAGTAATTGTGACATCTTCTTCAAAAAGTTTCCATTGTTGAAGTCTTGATCCAAGAGATTCTGCCTTGCTCGTGGATAAGTCCAAATCCTAAACCAGGTCATTTAGTTCGTCCGGTGTTATTTTGCATGGGGTTGATGATACACCGCAGTAAAAAAATCGGGATCACTGCATGCTGACGTACTAAGAGAAGAACAGGTCGGCTCACCCTGGTCTTCATTAGATGAATCAAGAGAATATTCTGCCGAAGGTTCTGGAATAGGAAGTCCCTCACCATGTGGAAATGGTCTCGATGCAGACGAAATGTTTGGGTAGGCTATTTTCGACTTCTTTTGCCTCGTTATTCCGCCGGAAAGAGGAGTAACCAAGGAGAAGTAACAGTCATCTGTGTGGTTGCTTGGCTCTCTCTACGCCATAAAGACTGCAAACATCGTTATTAATTGCTAGCTGATTTAACAGCCTCTTTTTATGGCGACAGAAAAGCCTTTACGGCTATCAGCACCACTCGCAGATGCAATACAGGATAGCCCACCGCAGGACTCTAACCCACGACCTCGGGACTGAGGTCATGAAAATCAACCGCCTTACCTAGTGTGCCATTACGACTCACCATTTGACGGTCTTTTGCCATTCAACCAGTGTAAAAGCTGCGTTGCACATTTGGCACAGCATATGTGCGGGGGCCCAAGGCTGGTCTTGGTCACCAACCTTGCATCGGAAGTAAAGATGATACGCCGCCTTCTTCTTCACTTGGGATGAAGTGATCCTTTTCTTCCGGTTGGCAAATGTCACTTCCCCACAAATATAGTAAAAATCCTCCACGGTATTAGCTCACTTTCGAGGCATTAAGGTATCCATATTGTACCACTATGGATAAAATAATAACACTTTAATGTCACTGTTGACTGTCTCGCACAAAGTCTGAAATATTTTAAATGCTCAGCCTTTCCAATTGGGATCTATGATGTCAGCTTAGTGCAGCAGCCGCATGACAGTAGTATTGCATTGCATCCGAAAATAATGCAATCGACTCTGGATAATTTTTAATGATGGTATTATGTAATGTGATGCAATATTACATCATTTAATATTACATATCAATATTACATCGTAAGTTTTAAATAAAGGAAATGTATGCAATTTAGATGAGATGCCTAAGACGCGCAAACTATTTTTGCCGTCGTACTCTTGACTAAACCAATCCAATTTTAGCAATAATCTTTAGGCAAAGAGGGCTTACTTGAAGGCAATGTACTCATCCCATGAAAATTCTACTGCTGAGTGCTCGGCGTAGACATTAAAGCCCTGATTTTATTTGATGATGAAATCATCTGAGAGACGAAAGAGTATAGTTAAATATAGATAGATATATATCTATATTTAATATATAGTTATTAATTATATTATAATAGAATTATATTATATTATATATATATATATATATATATATATATATATATATATATATATATATATATATATATATATATATATATATATATATATATATATATATAGCGAAAGAAAGAAGGCCTCGTCAGTAACTATTTCAATGTAGACAGGTGCTATGGTCATTCACCGCGTGTTGTAATAAAATGCACTGATAAATAGTAAAGATGAGGGCTAATAATTTCTCTCGGTCACAGGTGTTTCCGCATATTGAAGTTGCTGCATTCCTTGTAAACACAGCTAAAATCACTAAACATTGTGCATAAAGACACATGCGAGTAGCCATGACACAGCGACATACCAATCGTGGGAATTACCATAATTGTTTGAACCATCTTTAGTCGTGCATCGGGTACTCACTGATGGAAAACCCTAACTGGAGCAATGGATGCTGTACTTAGAACCAAAGTTTTAGTTTTAATTACCAAACATCTCAGGATTTTATTAAAAGATCAAACACGGTAAGTGTAACATCGGCAAAGCATTTATTAACTAGTGGAATCACTCACACGCATTCAGGTAGTCATGGACTTTACAAAAAATTATGTAGGTCGATAATATATACTGTATACAGCCGGACACCATTGGGTCGAGCAAAGGTGGGGTGGAATGTTCGCATGGGATTTATCGTCACCGGCCGCGAATAATTAAGTCGAATAGCGGACCGTCTCGGTCGCAGCTGGACATCCAATTCAAGTTAAAACGTACTTATATTGAGGCATTACACCATGATGGGGATGGATCTAATAAACTGAAATTTAACGACGAAGCTTACAATCTTGAGTTGAGCTCAATAAAACAGAAGTATTGATAACTCATTCCGAAGAGCTGTGACCCAAAACCAGAGGTTTCGGGATGACTTTCCTCTCCGGGCAAAAAATTCCTGCATTCAATCCCGTGGCATTTTTTACGGTCATGCAGTATTTTAAAATAAAAAGAACATATTTACTGTATATTTGCACGACAGTTAATCGCCAAAACGATGACCACCGTGCATCTCCAGGGCTCACCAGTGCAGCGTGCTGGTTCAGGCCATGGCCTGCATTGACCTACAGTTTTTCGATCCGGTGTAGCTTTGCGATCTTTAAATTCATAATGTCAGTGACCAATTCGAAGAAGTTGGGCAATGTGAGGGACGCCATCAGTGCAGGTCACAACCAGGGCTATTTAGAGCCCCAAAATGCCCGTTGTACGACAAATCGTCCATACCAGTTTGATGATGGGGGAGTCGTCTGAATATCAATGACAGCTATGCACAGAGTATCAGAACAGTTGTTTGACGTTTTATTCAGGTAGACGAGTCGCGCACGCAACACGCCGATCTTGACGTAAACGCGGTTCACAAGAACCGGCTTCGCCTCCTCTGAGCTCGTATCGCACGTCGCTGCCGCCATAATGTTGTACATTAGCGTTGCCTTGCTCGTAATCAAGACGCTTAAGAACGATTTAGTCATGAGCACGGATTGTGTCCTTCTCAAGGTTGGGGCTGGTCATTGTGATGTTTTGTGGGAATATCTCGAGCGAGGTGGCATCAAGCTTGACATTTCGTTACATTTTAACGTGAGGAGCTCAAGGAATATATATATATATATATATATGTGTGTGTGTGTGTGTGTGTGTGTGTGTGTGTGTGTGTGTGTGTATGTGTGTGTGTGTGTGTGTGTGTAATAATAATAATAATAATAATAATTCACTTGATAAAGCGCCCTCAGATAACTTAATCTCTCTCTAGGCGCTTTACATTTGCTGTAAAGTGAAGTGAGTGTGTGCATGTATAACTTAATTAATTTATATAGCACCCTAAGAGAAATTAATCTTCATGCAAGTGCTTCAAATATGCAGCAGGGCTCGAGCCCGTTACTTCGGTCATAGAAGGCGAGCACCTTAGCCCCTGAGTCAAACCAGGGCGGCAGTGGTGACGGTTTAGCGAATGGTCCAAATCATCGTGGCCTCGTTAGGGCAGACTCTGTGTGGCATAGCTCATTAGGAATCACATTGCATTGTCAGATCCTTGCAAACGAGTTCGATTTTTTGGGATTACCTTAGCCTTCAATTTTTGAATACAGTACTTTCTTGCAAGGATACAAGCCTCCTTGTTCATCTGCTCAATGGCCTCCTGCCTGGACGTGTTTTGATGCGACTGGCGGTTGCCATGGTGGAAAGATCATTCACTTTGGAGGTACTGAGTACTATTCCAATGCCGAGCACATGCAGCTTTGCCACTCTTTTGGTACGAGGTTCGCTCGCAAAACAATGTCGCGTCAAAATTCCTGAGCTGCAGAGATGTTTTCCCAGATGCCACTAAATTGCTACGAAATTACACGAATGCTCGCCCTCCCGAAGCCTCTGATTAGTCGCCGGCTGTCAACGCTGACAGCAGCAGCCCCGAGCGCAGCAATCCACTTAGAGCGTAGCTTACTTACTTACTTACGTAGCATACTTAGAAGTAGCGCGAGGTCACCACAGCAAGGTCAGCAGCGGTGACGACGTCACATCCTGGCAGCCTAGTTTGTAGCCTTCTTCAATTCGATTAATTGTCGTATTTCTTCATGGGACCTAAATTCAACGGTGCAAGTGCTGTACAAATCCGGCGTGAGTCCTTCTTGCCCTGGCGATTCGCGATGTCTATCTTTCAGGCGTGCACTGCCAGCTGAGTCGACAAGTTCCCCACGAGCGATAGTTAATAATAATAATAATATTGCACTTGATAAAGCGCCCTCAGAGAACTTAATCTCTTTCTAGGCGCTTTACATTTGCTGCAAAGTGATATGCAATAGAATAGTAAGTAAAATCATGCTTGAAAAACAAACTAAATGAATAATATGGTTAGGGGTGACATGCACAGGGTCAGCATGCAAATGTGGTTAGTGGCAGTATGCACAGTGTCAGCACGCATAAGCACATCAAGGACTTAGGGCTTGTTTAGATAAGGATACCACGTCCAAGTTGGTCCATGCATTCGTGACATCTCGTCTCGACTTCTGCAACTCACTGCTTACTGGCCTACCAGCATGTGCGATCAGGCGATTGCAGCTGGTGCAAAACTCTGCAGCTAGGCTTGTCTGTCGTGAGCGTCGCAGTTGCCACATTACTCCACTTCTCGCCGACCTGCACTGGTTACCAGTCAAGCAACGGATTGACTTCAAGGTTTTGTCGCTCACTTTTAGGTCTCTTCATTCTATGGCTCCAGCCTATCTTTCAGAGATACTACCCCATCAGGCAAAGCATCGTACCACTCGCTTTTCGGAATCCAACAGTCTAGAAATACCTCGTACAAACCTTAAATCCTTTGGAGACCGTGCATTTAGCTCGTATGCTCCCAAAGCCTGGAACTCCCTCCCGACCTGCATCAGAACATCCCCTGACCTGACCACATTTAAAAGAAACTTAAAAACATACCTATTTAGGACAGCATTTAGTGGGTCCTTGTGATTCGTCCTCGATGTGCTTATGCGTGCTGACACTGTTCATGCTGCCACTAACCACATTTGCATGCTGACCCAGTGCATGTAACCCCTAACCATGTTATTCATTTTGTTTGTTTTTCAAGCATGATTTTACTTACTATTCTATTGCGTATCACTTTGCAGCAAATGTAAAGCGCCTAGAAAGAGATTAAGTTCTCTGAGGGCGCTTTATCAAGTGCAATATTATTATTATTATTAAGGACGAATCACAGGGACCCAATAAATGCTGTCCTAAATAGGTGTGTTTTTAAGTTTCTTTTGAATGTGGTCAGGTCAGGGGATGCTCTGACGCAGGTCGGGAGGGAGTTCCACGCTTTGGGAGCGTACGAGCTAAATGCACGGTCTCCAAAGGATTTAAGGTTTGTACGAGGTATGTCCAGACTGTTGGATTCCGAAAAGCGAGTGGTGCGATGCTTGGCCTGATGGGGTAGTATATCTGAAAGATAGGCTGGAGCCGTAGAATGAAGAGACCTAAAAGTGAGCGACAAAACCTTGAAGTCAATCCGTTGCCTCACTGGTAGCCAGTGCAGGTCGGCGAGAAGTGGAGTAATGTGGCAACTGCGAAGCTCACGACAGACAAGCCTAGCTGCAGAGTTTTGCACCAGCTGCAATCGTCTGATCGCACCTGCTGGTAGGCCAGTAAGCAGTGAGTTGCAGAAGTCGAGACGGGATGTCACGAATGCATGGACCAACTTGGACGTGGTATCCTTATCTAAACAAGCCCAAATTTTAGCAATGTTATGAAGCTGAAAATAGGCAGATTTGACTGTGGAGCTGATGTGGTCGTCTAACGAGAGGTCGCTTTGGAATATGACACCTAGATTTTGAGCTGATTCAACTGGAGATATGCTGATAGAGCCAATTTTGAAAGTCAGCCTTTCCAATTTCTGAATCACACTGGGTTTGCCCATAACTAGTAAGTTAGTTTTATCATCGTTTTGTTTTAGAAAATTTGCTGCCATCCATGTGTGGATGTCATAAATGCATGCAGCAAGTGAGTGAGAGAATTTGAGGTGCTCGAAGGCTGGGAGGGATCAAAGCAAAGGTAGAACTGATAGTTGCAGCCTTTGAGCACGTCAAAGAGAACGGTGGCTCCGGCAGAGCAGAGAATCGAGCCGACCGCGCGACTCCTTGACCACGTGTTTTTGTTCAAGCTCGCCACCATCTTTTATCCCACGTAGCACTTGCTATTGATTTCCCACGAGCTATCGCAGGCATTGCAAAAACAGGATCCGGATATCATCTAGTCCTTGCTCATGGTTGATCGCACCTTTCAAGTGCTGACGTAGATGCGAACGGCTTGCTACGGCAATCCGTGGACAAAGGTGCTTGCGTCGTCTCCAGATTAGGCATACAAGCTTTCAGAATTGTTTACCAAGTCATCCCATGCGTGACTTGGTGAGGTGCTACATGTAGATTTTTAATTGCACGACTGGCATAGATAAAGATGTATGCGGAAAACATTAGCCCTGAAAAGCACATTGCTGGCGATTTCTCTTGTGAATGAGCAGAACCTAGCCAGTAAAGGTTGGAACTTTAGTGGCATTACTAGTAATTATTTACCTTTCTGTTATAAGAACAGTGTACTTTGTAGGCGTACCGGTGCTACACACACACACACACACACACACACACACGCGCACGTGAACACACACACACACACGCACATTTATACATGCATATTTATATGTATATATATATATTTTTTTTGTAGCACCCTCAGAGAAATTAATCTCTTTCTAGGCCGTGTTACATGTGCTTTAAAGGAAGCACGATCACATGGTTAGTAATAGCGTACATAATGCCAACAAAACGGTTAAAGGTGACACTCACAGGGTAAGCATGCAAAAGTGTTTAGTGTCAGCACGCATAAGCACAAAATGACGCCTCACAAGGACCCACTAAATTATTTGGAAGATAGATGCTTGTTTAGCTTTTTTAAATGTCATTAAGTCAGGGGATTTCGTGCTATCAATCTGGAGTGAGTTCCAGGCTTTGAGAATTACGAATTAAATGCACGGTCTCTGAAGGAGTATATGTACGTAAATACATATATGTATATATATATATATGTGCATATATATATATATATACAAATATATATATATACATATAAACTTATTTATTAAAGTGCTAGAATATATATAAACATTATCCGATGCCGAGGGTGCTAACCGCGACTTCCGGTTCAGGTACAGAGACCGCACGGCTTCCGAACTGGAGATTGCGTCCGAGGCACTAGGCCGCCGCAATGCCATTCCTTCCGCGCGTGCAATGCTGATGTCCTCCAGGCAAGCTTCGGCACGCACACGCAAGGAATTATATGTAAGGTCGACAGACACACGCACATAATAAACCAGCTCCATATACAGTTAATAGCAACGCTAACTACTCAGCATATACATGTACGATATATACTATGTTTACACGCTAAATTATCTTTAACAAATGTGCTCCTGTTCCATTCTTGGATTGCTACTTCCGCAATGGACTCCGGCTAATTGATAATTAAAAGTACTCGCAGCTTGCCGCTCGACGGCGGCCACTTCCGCACTCGCCGCGGTTTAGACGGCTTCAGCAAGTCAGCTACAGGCATCACCAAGGAGCGTCGGATTTATGCAGCTCTCGCGCGAGCTCAGAGGGCAGCGGCGGCGGCGGCGGCGGCGGCTGCGGGTTGATAGCAGGGCAGCTGCAGCGGCGGCGGCTTGAGCTCCGGCGATCGCTCTGCGTCTGGCGCCGCGAGGCCGGCGGCGGCGTGCTCCTGGCGGCTGCGCGAGCCGCTCGCCGTCGTCTTCCGGGTAGGTTTCAGGGGGCTGAACTCCAAGGCCACCTCCCGGGTGGGCGGCGCAGGTGAATGTGGACCCGGTGCTATTCCTGCTGACACGTCACAGCCGCTTTGTTCAATATTTGCGTCGGGTCAAGGCTGCGAGGGCTGCCTGTGTCGGCGAACAGAGAGCTCAGTGCAGCGGAGTCGTGTACTAGTACCCCTCATTAGTTCGGGTATCGACAGAATGCGTGCAACCTAAACAGACCCGATGCTCGCGATGCGTCACTCGGTGACGACGCAGTGCTCGAAATCCCGCACGCGACCTTAGTAGATGCTCGGAATTAGCGAAAGCGCAAATAATCATCTGTGCACTGTGGCTGGACCTGCACGCGAGCGACTCCGGACAGACTCGCGAACGAGCAAATCATGGCGCTACGATCTGCTGAGCGCCGCTTGAAGTGGTCCATTGCGGCCAGGCTCGTGCCTTGCATCATGGCGCGGTCGCAAGTTGCAAATGAATCTCATTCCGCAATTAAATATCGCGACGCTCATAAGCATCGGCTTTAGGGGACAATTCACAAGCGTTTCTCAGTTCTAAGTCTGCGGCCGAGCTCGGCCAAGCTTACATGCGCGAGGCATTGGTTATCGGTGGCTCACGGCCTCGTATCGCTCCAACAACGTGTGCAAGCGTCCATCGAGCTTTGCGCATCCATACGTCTTCTGGATTGCCGACGTCCGCCGCTAGAAGTCGGCATCACACTGGAATAGAGCAAGCGTTCTTTTCGCGCTCACTGCATCGCCATGCTGCCATGCTGCCATAGGAAGCCAACGTTGATCCTCGTAGGTACGTAGGTGTCTAAAGCGGCCGTCCGCCTACAGCTACAGCACAGGCGGTCGGATACTTCTGCTGCTGCTGCTGCTGTTGGACACAGCCGTCAAGTTTATCTTTCGCTTTTTGTCATTTTCCTCACTGTCCTCTCGCCTTTCAGCATTCTCCTTCGTGCGAAACGACGTGAGTAGAGTCAAGACACGCATTGGTGCCCAAGCATATAAAGCAACCATTCAGTCATTCGGTCGCCGCCGCCGCCCGATAATCAGGCTGAGCCCCAGCAGCTACACAATGCCTGCGGCCCAGAGAAATCTGGGAGAAACAGAAGTGCCTCTAGTTGAGAGTTGAAGGGTGAAAATTCAACGCACGGTGCGAAGAAGTTAAAAGCAAGCTCCAGTCTTTGGCAAATATGAACAGAACGCTGTCTTGCCAAAAAATTTGAATCCAGTGAGAGAAGGAACGGCGAGGTGACCGGAGGCCAATCGAAGCTGGCAGGCCGCCGCTTAGTGCCGCCGCGCATAATTTTCTCGGCACTGAGCTCGAGAGAGAGAGAAAGAGAGAGAGCAAGAGAGAGAGAGAGAGAGAGAGAGAGAGAGAGAGAGAGAGAGAGAGAGAGCAAGAGAGAGAGAGAGCAAAGGAGAGAGAGAGAGTGTGTGTGTATGTGTGTGTGAGAGAGAGAGAGAGAGAGTGAGGGAGAGAGTGACAGCAAGAGAAAGAGAGAGAGAGAGAGATAGGGAGGTAGAAAGCAAGAGAGAGAAAGGGATAGAAATAGAGAGAGAGAGAGAGATAGAGAGGTAGAAAGCAAGAGCGAGAAGGGGAGAGAGAGAAAGAGAGAGAGAGAGAGAGATAGGGAGGTAGAAAGCAAGAGAGAGAAAGAGAGAGAGAGAGAGAGAGAGAGAGCTTTGAAGAGCACTGGAGTTAACAGCCTCCCGAATCCCAGATCTCGTCACTCGGCTCTTTCCTAACTGTAGCATTACGAGCCCACACTCGTGCTTTAAAAAAAATCTCCACTCCGCTTGTGCTAGCTCGATGGCATCTCTGCCACTCTTTTTAATGGGCAGCAGCTTGTTTGCTAGGCAGCGGTCAACTCACTCGTATTTCCCTTACATTGCCAATTTCTACAGCTAAAGCGGAAAAGCACTGGCTTTTGTTCGAGCAGCTGCCACCAGTCGCTTTCGAAGGAAGAAGCACATCGCGCTGCAGTGAGAGTAAAGGCCCGCTTCAAG
This sequence comes from Cristatella mucedo, assembly GCA_009760855.2. Classification (NCBI taxonomy): domain Eukaryota; kingdom Metazoa; phylum Bryozoa; class Phylactolaemata; family Cristatellidae; genus Cristatella; species Cristatella mucedo. The sequence goes on from WPIO01000025.1 coordinate 3,093,633, forward strand.
CTTCGGCACTTATTTTCTTGAATAACACGCATCAGTTCGCCGCCCCCGCCCCCCGTTTTGCCAAGTCTCACACCGCCGGGCTCCTAGGCTCCTCGCCACAGTGCGGCCAGATGAGTAATCGCGCATGGATCTGGTAGTATTGCTAGTAGGGAACCGTCATCGGTCAGACGCGAGCTCGCTCAGCGATAGGCCGCGCGGTACTCTGCCCGATGAGTGGCTAAGGCTACGCCGCTCTGCCACGTCCGACCGATTTCGCTTTTTTGTTGCTGCACGCGGTGCGACATGACTTTGGCTCTATGCTTGTTGATTGGCTCAGGCTTTAGACTCTGGTATTTGGTCTAATTATACGGTATAGCAGCCGGCATTCTTTGAACGACATGCTTCAATGTCGTGCTCAAGGTGTAGCCTGCAGGTGCTTCCTTAAACGCTCCTGTCAATGTTTGCAAGCTGCCATACGCGACCGAAAGGGCAATAACGAAACGGTTCAGAACCAGGTCACTCCTGGCCCCGATCGCCTGCATCAGTCCAGTAACAGAGTGTGAGGAGTAGAGGGGCCCTCCTGCTCTAGACAGATTACTTGGGACTGGGTAGTATCAGAGCTCGGGAGTAATACCTAGAAACGCAACAAGTGCGGTCTCGCTCTTTCAGGAAAAGGTTTGCCAACAGCCTATAGGTGCCCATGGGGGCTTTGTGACCCTCCAAATCTAGCTATGATCTCAAGTAACCTCGGTTAGACCACGAGCTATGTAGCCGTGGATATTAATAATAAGAACACACTTTATAAAGCACACTCAGAGAGCTCAATCTCTTTCTAGGCGCTTTAAATTTGCTGCAAAGGAAACGCGATCAAATGGTGAGTGATTTCACGCTTGATTTCAGCTCAGTCTGCTGTAAGCGAGGTAGCCGAGTCACCGACCAAGTTACAGATAATAATAATAATAATAATAATAATAATGCACTTGATAAAGCGCCCTCAGAGAACTCAATCTCTTTCTTGGCGCTTTACATCTGCTGCAAAGGGAAACGCAATTGAATGGTGAGGAAAATAATGCTTGACAAACAACATGAATAACATGTATAGGGAAAACAGCTGCCTCAATAGCCATGCGGATTCTGCGGTGCCAAGCCGTGCGAGTTTTTCTGGTTTTTTTTACCACATACGCAAGTAAGATAAACGGTTTGCAAAACTTAAGGGATGCGCATGTCTATTTTTGATGCACCCAGTTTCCCCAGAGGTGGCTTGAGAAATTCATTAGCGGCCGACAGTTTGAAAACGTCAGCGTATTAATAGTAATAAGAATAATTCATTTGAATACGAGCCCTAAGATAGCCCTAAGAGACATCGATCTCCACTCAGGTGCTTGACTAATTGATAAAAGAAAAGCAATAACCAATAGTCAAAGAATGGCAAGGCATCCTGCTTGGGCAGTCATGCAAAAGCGGGAAATTGTCACGCTAACACAAGCATGCAAGCCTCTACGTAAGACTCGCGGCCGCTGGCTAGAAGGACTTCCGACTAAGAACACTCGCTCAATTAAAAACAGGTAAGCAAAGCGTGCTGGAGAAAGATAGGTCCACTGGGGTGCTACAGGAAAGCGTTTCGATGTTTCTTTGGGAAAATATATGCACAGATAATAAACTCAGAAACAGACGGAAGGATAATCTATTTAATCAGAGTCAAGGCTGAGTGGAACAGGTAGGTGTTCAGCTTCTTTTGAATGTAGTCAATTAGGACATAACATAATGTTATTCTGAAAATAATTCCAGGCTTTGGAAGCATAGCAACCAAGGGTAAAATCGCCTAGTTGTCTGAAGATAGGAGCGCAAGTAATCAAACAGAGAGAGAGCTAGAAAAGCTAATAGCACTATGGGAGGTCTGAACGAAACCAATTCTGACAGGTTAGCTAGAACGACAGAATGGTAGAACCTGAACGTGATTTGATAAAAATTTTGAAGTCAGTGTGCTGGTTGATATGCAGCCAGTGTAGATGGGTAAGCTGCGGTGCAATGGGGCAGTGGCAAAGATGACAACAGATATTTCTACCTGCTGAGTTGTGCACCAACTGTAGGGACTTTTTCACAGACCATAATTACTAAAACTAGCTTGTTATAGAAGTCTAGTCTGGATGTCACGTGTGCTTTGACCACCCTCACTGTAGTATCGTTATCCGAGCTAGCCCGAATATGCGTAAAATGACTTAAGTGGATGCATGCAGACTTTTTTGGAGCTGTGTGCTTAAATATTGACAAGACATTTTGGAAGATGTCACCAAAATTAATGCCAAAAGGTACAGGAGACATGCTGGCCGACCTAATTTGAGTTATGGTTTTTTGTTTCTGAGTAACATTTGGTGAGCTTCTAATCAGCAACTTGGTTTTATCCTCATTGAATTTCTTAAAGTTGGATGCCATGTGCGTGTGAATGGCAGTAATTTCTTGTTGCTAGCGAGCTGAGACAGTTTCAGATACTGGAACGCTGGGAAGGATCTTAGTGCACGTAGAGCTGCGTGACGTACGAATATCAAGCACCTCTCGTCTCGCCTGAGAATTACTGGAACTGCACTGCAATGGTCCGGATCTTATCTCATTGGGAGACTCTAGAGTATGAATATGAATGGACTAAGGTCATCTGAGGAACCACTGAAGTACGTGGTACCTCAGAGCTCGGTGCTTGATCCGCTTCCGTTCAAGGTTTATACATCTCTTGCCGATTTGATCGCCAAGCATACTCCACGCTTTCACTTTGTATGCAGATCAATCTCAGATGACAATCGGGAATTTCAGAGTTGCCAATATTAAAGTTGCACAATAGGGAATCACAGCTGCTGCGAAATCAAGCTGTTTCTCAGCATGCCGTAGTTGAATCATTAGGTTCTGCCCCTGGGCCTTCGCCCAGGAGGTAAGGTGCTCGCTGTTCACTCGTCGATGTCATAGGCTCAAGTCCTGCAGTCGGGCGATCCTCTGCTGTCCGCTTCAAGCGATGGCGACGTGTCCGCTAAGGCTCTTCTGCTGCTATGCAAATGAGGTTGCTGACTCACCTAAAAACGCAAGACGCCATCAGGACCGACGTTAATAGAGCAAAAATGATACCGGCTCAGCTCTTGCCACCAGAGTCGGCATCTAAGCACACTCGCCCTCGACGGAACATCTTAGCTTCACGGATCAGTGAACACCAAGTGATGTCGTCAGGTCATCCTCGCATGTATTTATGACAGCATTGAGTGAATCTCTGTGACTCGTCCTTATGTGCTCATGCATGCTGCCACTTTTGCATGCTGCCACTAACCACACTTGCATGCTGACCTTGTGCATGTCCCCCTAACCATGTTATTCTTGTTGTTTATTAGGCATGCTTCCGCTAACCATTCGACCGTGCTTTCTTTGCAGCAATTTTAAATTTGTGAGTGCCTCGAGAAAGATTGATTTCTTTGAGAGCGCTTTATTAAAGGTATTATTTTTATTTTTATATCTCTTCAGTAGAGAAGACACATTTGATGGATTTGAGCTCTAGGCTGAAGAGCCATTTGTGTACGCTACGATCGTTATTGAACGGATGTGTAATCGTCTGCTGCAGTCAAATAGACTTGTCTATGGATACGTCTTGTCTTGACTACGGATACGGACTTGATAAGAGTAAGAGGTAAGAGCACCGCGCTTCGTCGCTGCCGCGTTCCTGCTACTGTCTGCGTACGTACGTGCGTCGGTGCAGCGCCTACAAGCAACTAGCCGTGCTACAAGGTTCAGGCGTCACCGTCGTATTCGTCACGCGTCGGCTGAGACGAGAATCCTTACGAGCGCTGAGTTTGCGGCCTAGCTCCGACCGGACGCGGAAGTCGCGAACTACGTTTTTAACACAGCATCTTCTGCTGTTGGAGTGCCTGCTGGGATCAAACCGTCCACCGCATGCGTGAATATGCGAAGAGCACCTCTTTGCGCGCTTAGGCTTTAGAAAGGCCTCTTCTTATCGCACTGTGGAGGCTGGACACTTGGGTCTGCCTCGGAACTATGCACGAGGGCAGAGCCTTGACCTCTCAGGGCAAAGCCCTGACTCGACCCGGCCTCTCGTCCCCTTTGGATGAGGATAGAGTGTGCGCTGCGGCTGCTCATGTGCTGACATGCAAACTGTTCATCTACGAAAAGTGTAGTTTCTACATAAGCATAGTGCCAAAAGCAGCCCGTAAAATATAACTGGTGGCCCAAATCCTATAAGTAAATCCTAATCGCAAAACCTATCTCGAAGCATATTTCTAATAGAAATATTTATTTATTTATTCACAATGTATAAATGAGCTTTTAAAAACACACACACACATATATATATATATATATATATATATATATATATATATATATATATATATATATATATATATATATATATATATATATATATATATATATATATATATATATATATATATATATATATATATATATATATATATATATATATATATATATATATATATATATATATATATATATATATATATTTGCCGATAAGAGCTGCTCTAAAAAATATAGCGTTTCTAAGCCGAAAACGCCGTTGACTTGATTCATCAGCAGCACCGTCAGAATCACGTCGAAGCAATCTGAAAAAGTAAGTGTGCAAGAGGTCAATGAAAAGATACACGCTATGCTAAGCTATAATGACGATATACAAGTTGTTAGCAATGGTTTTCTTGACAACGCAATGGGACTGGTGTGCAATTTCTTGGAAACACTTCCCGGCAACTTCAATTGCCACCTGCTGGTCTGAAAAGATTATGCAGGAGGTTCGGAATCACGGCGCCAGTGCTCGCCTGGGCAGTATCGCTGATAATGAGGACGAAGATCGTGACAATATTGGCGCAACGTTGGCGGCGGCATCCGATATGGCGCAGACTCGTGGCAGAAAAAAGAGCATCAGCGATGAAGGCTGCTCCAGGCGTGCAGATAGGCTCTGTGGGGCACCCGAAGAAGGCACCAGCGCTTGTCCTAAATCAGCCATCAATCTTGAGCTAGTTCTCGAAAAAATAGGCTCAATTTTCGCGGTCGGGTCTTGTATCCTTGCCCTGGATCTGGTCAGCCGCTGCGAACCTGAGCAATAAAAATCACTATTTTGAAAATCGCTGTCTTTCGGCTGACGAATAGAACTCGACGAGCCCGACACTGTTAGCCTATTTGCATATAATTTGAACTAATATTCAGGTAGTTATCGCAGTCCGCACGAACGCGGGTTACTATGGTAACCCAGGTTGCCACCATAAGGCATATATATGTATATATATATATATATATATATATATATATATGTGTATATATAGGAGTGACTATATAACTAACTATAAGAGTGACTATATAACTATATGATTATATATATGTATATATATATATATATATATAATCAGTAAGCCGTCTCTCAGCAGTTGGTGACCATTGGGTAACTCATTTGCTCTTGCAGCTCTAACTCGGTCTGTGCGTATTTCTTAAAACAAATTGTCCTAAACGTGTCTGGTTTATCATCGTAAAACTCACTCGGTAGATCCATAGAGTTCGAAGGGGCACACAAAAGAAAACTTGGATAGTGCCTTGAAATAACTTCCCAGAGTTGTATTTTTACTAATTTATTGCGATTTGATTGCTGCAGTTTCACGATTCTGGTCACCGAATAGCTGCTCTTGCACTCGATCTCAAATCGTTCAGTGTCAGTGGATAGATTATGGATTAGAATAGTGGATTAGAAATTATAATATATTATATTATAATATGCAACTGGTATATGCCTAGAACCTGACCATCGGACTACAAAGACCACCTGTTTTAACTCGCAGCTGCCGTTCGCAGCAAACAGCCAGCGCTGCCTTCGAGCAGAACCTACCACGGCTGATTGAGCTATGCTGTAGTTGGTCAAATCACTCAATTCAAGGCTCTCACAACGGATGTCCTAATAAAGTCCTGAAAAGCAGGCCCGGTGTAGAGCGTGGTAGTGAGTATTACGATCTTCCCGCTGCGTAAGAAAGAGTTTCTGCTGTTTTCGACCAGGCGTCTGCATAGGCAGCTTCATGCTGCTGCTGACTTAGGTAGCGCAGACATGCACCTTCGGCATTTACCCGACGAGGAACTTACCATCTAAGGTCCAGAGGATGCAAGCGAGCCGAGCGAGACGACGTGTGAGCTGTTGGGTTTTACCTACTCGCCGTTTTTATTGCCGTGGGTCGCTACCCATGCTGCCTTTTCTTTGGAAAGTGACAAGCTCACTACTGACATCGAAGCTCGGGAAAAATACCGAGACCAAGACTTGCACAAAAGACAACTGGCTATCTGCGTGCTTTACGGGCATCAATTCACATTGCTCTTTAAGGCAGAAAGCCAGCTGCACAGGCTTCGTCAAATGCATGTGACAGCGAGCCTTTGAAAATTGTCAAAACGATTGAGCATTTATGAGCGAGAGTAGCGGTACACTCCAGAACACCCCATAGATACTACGGCTTTGTATTTCAAATTCTAGAGCCACGCCAGATCTCGACGCTCCACACGAAGTACCAACAGTGGTTGAATGTATACGTTGTTCTGGGACGGAAGTCGGACGGAACAGGCTGGTGTCTGTGTGCGTTCATCCAGCAGACCGAACACCAAGTCAAAGCGTAACAAAGCATAAACCAGTGCCCATTGGACGACGCCTACATCAGACTGAGGCCCCGAATCTACACGGACGACCGCCAACACTCCGAATCCAGGTAGAGCCGCTCAGCAGGCCACAGCAGGAAAGGAGCGCCAGTAAAGACGGCGATTTCGCAAGCAAACAACGCTCCTACTGTCCTTTTAGCGGGAAGTGTAGACGCTAAAGCGAGCCCTCTTCAGACGTGCGAGCGAGCAACGACGCCTCGGTCAGCCAGCAGAGCTTAGCCGCGAGCAGATCCAGAAGAGCAGAGCAGATCTAGCCGAGCCGAGCTGATCCAGCAGAGCAGAGCAGCAAGAGCAGAGCAGCAAAAGCAAAATCAGAGCAGCAAAAGCTCGCTTCACCCGCTCTACTGCTCGCCCGCTGGTGAGTGCTCGAGGCTGGCCATCCAAAAAAGTTTCTAGACAGACATTAAGTTCTCTGAGGATGCTATGCAAATGTATTGTTATTATCCATCGCTCGACCCTTCGCTCGTCGAGTTGAGCTTGGCGAAGCTGCCCGTGGCCTCCAGTCGGAGATTCGGAGAGAGAGAGAGAGAGAGAGAGAAAGAGAGAGAGAAGACCTTACCGAGAGGCCTTGGTGAGGGCCATTGGCGTCGCAGCTGTAACGATATTTTTGCCCCGTACCCACACCCCTGTTGAGCGACACAGCCCGCGGGGAGCGGTTTGGCAGGCGTAACGGGAGACTTGACAAACCGGTCGGAGCCGGCCACGTCGGCCGCAGCCTTTCGCAGGACGAAAAAACTTCAAAGGCTGCAGGGCTCGCTCCAGACAGCTTGCCAGAGTGCAAAGCCTGCTGCCCTCCAGAACTTGGATCGGAGACAGGTGTTCGGACCAATCGCCTTGCAAGCTGACAAATGACTGCTGTCAAAACGCGGAGACTATGAGCTGCCCCTATCGCGACTCGCGGACGGCAACCAGCCACCGCTCGAGTGACCTAGACACGGCGACCTCGTAACAACGCTGCGTTTCGTTGCTAATGAAGTTTTTTTTTTTTAATGATAATTGGTGTTATACTTGTACACAAGATCGCTCTACTACCGCTTGGTGTGAGAATCGCGAGTCCGGTCGTAGCCATTTGCAGGAATGCCTGACTCATTTTGAGGCATACTAGGCATATTTGGAAGCATCTCCGAGATATGTAGCGCAGGAGCAGCCCGGAGTAGCCAGGCATCTTGTATTAGCAACTTCAAACAGAATCGGATGGCATGACACCCATTCAAGGATGGCTAGCTTGCCATGTACACGGAAGCGTGCGGACAAGCATGCAGGGTCGTGCATGAACCACCGGCACCTAATCAAGGAAAATCGCTTTCTCTCGTCGCGACAGCTGAACTGCTTAAATTCAACTCTCAAGAACTTGAGCGCTTGATTAGACGCACAGTTTGACGAATAGGGTCAGAAAAGCTGGCGGTACTACTTGAAGCCTGCTTGAGAAGTATTTCAGATAAGAGGAACTCTAATTTGAAAAAATAAGAATCATCCTTGACCTCTGAATTCCCTTGAAAATACTTTTGAATTCGCGACGTTGAACAGTCTGTGACTTTGCAGCTCGACCTGCACCGGAGCCGCAGAGCGTGGCCATGACGGTCGCAGCGAAGCACCAACCGCTAGCGTTTGCATCCAACGGCAACCAACAACAGCTGCTCCGAGATCTGCTTCTCGCCGGTTTTCAAGTGTTGGTGAGAGTGCTAAATTCTACCAACTAGATAAATCGTCGTCTCATAACGCTAGAGATTTTTGGGAAGCGGTCAAGAATCAGCTTACACTGAACTCGACCTGGGATCGCTGGACGCCTAGCCGCTATAGGTACGGTACCGCCGGTTAGATTATAGGGATTCTAGAGAGTCGAGCATGCTACTCTCGTAAACTTTTAGACTGTTTGGCTTGCAGCCCTTTTTTCACCTTTTCATCCATCGGCACTGATAGAGTACTTTTTCTTGAGAGAGAGAGAGAGAGAGAGAGAGAGGGAGTAAAAGAAATAGAGAGGAGAAGTGAGTGAGAAAGAGAGAGAGAGAGAGAGCGAGAGAGAGAGAGAGAGAAATAGAGAGGAGAAGTGAGTGAGAGAGAGAGAGAGGGAGTAAAAGAAATAGAGAGGAGAAGTGAGTGAGAAAGAGAGAGAGAGAGAGAGAGAGAGAGAGTGGGGTCTTCAGCAGCTCGCACTCTGCGATGCAAGCAGTTATGCTGGCTGATTGCTTCCTGCATAGTAGCAAGCACAGCAAGTGACTTGACTTCTTTTCCCCAGTAGCATGGTGACAAAGCCGTTGTCGCATCGATGCAGCCAGGATTGAACCTGGGAGAGGTCCAGTCTTTTCTGTAGCCTCGAGCAGCCCACTGTAGAAAGGGTGAAAGGTCAGTGAGCCGGGCAGCCTGGTCCAACTCATTAAGGCCGATCTAAATGGGCCTTGAACCCCTTGCGAAAGCTCGTGCATCCTTCAAAAAGACATCCGGTTAGTGGTACGATTTAGAATGCATCCTTACTGGTTGGGCGGTGCCGACGTTTCCAGAGCTACGCAGAGAAATCAAAATCAGGGTTCGCACACGCAGCTTTGCGGCGGCCGAGGATACCTGTCGGAGCGTCGGCGCGGCGGCGCGCTCCGAGCTCTGTGTGTGCTCTCGCACTCGGATGGAGCTCCGTGTGCGCACGCGGCGCGCGAGACCGCCGCGAGACATATTCCCCCGAGCACAATGCGGTTACTCGAGCGTAAGACATGGAGACATTTGTGGGCTGTTGCAGCTACTTTATGGTTGCTAATACACGCGTGGGTCGCAGCAGCTGGACCATGCTTTGCCTGCCTGCAGCGGCGGCCGAGCTTCAACTGTCGCTCGAAGACCAGGCACTTGCGGTAGATAGAAAACTCAAAGGGACTTCCAGAGCAAAGTTTCGAGTCCCTTCAAAGATCGGACACACTCGCGCAGTGCTTCGGGCCGCCCGCTGCGGAGGTGCCCACCGCGGAGCGCGTGCACCGTGCGCGTATGCGCGCGAGTGCGGCCGGAGAGGAGCGTCAGTCTCACCTACCAACTGCGGTCGTGTCACAATCTCGCGAGACGGCTTCGCGAAATCGCTATACCACAGCCGTCCAGGCCGGCGATGTACAAATAGCGCGCTCGTAGGCGCTGGCAGATTGGCTTTCCGGCTGCTACTGGCAACTGTTTTTTAAGGTAGTCGACAAAATTGAGGCCGTGACCCTAAAGCGGGCTAAACGAATACGCGAGCTGAAAGCTCCCGTGCGGCGGCGGCAATCCAGCGGCTCTCTGTTTAAATGGTCGTCGGCGGCAACGGAGAGGTCGCACGAGAGGTCTGCTCCATAAGGAACGCCTGGCAGTGCACCGCTAAAAAGACTGACTAGCACGCATCTGCATAGATGGGTGAGTGAGCCACAAGCGTAAGTTAGTCGCTCATCGGCACGAAGCTCCAGACTTTTAGCTCCCGGCGAGCATATCGTAGAGCTAATCCGGAGCGGCGCTGGGCGGGCTCTTCTGTAAAAGGCTTTGCAAAAGGAGGTCTCACACGTTGCCCTTCTAAAACAGTACCTGAGTATTGCGATGCTGCCAGTCTATTAGTCGTAGAAACTCCATCGTGCTCAAAACGTTGTACTAGAGCACAGGTGCAATTTCATAAGTCACAAAACATTTTCTGCAAAGCATATATAAGGAAACATAGGCTAATGACGAACATAATAGCTAATATATTTGCAGAGCACCCTCGGAGAACTTTACTTTTTTCTAGGCCTTGCTTTCAGCTGCGAAACAACGCCGAAATAAGGACCTGCACAGAAAAAAGTACGATAGCCCACCTAGCTCAATGCTTTGTGGCGTTGCATTTATACTGACGCAATTCTTTGCATCCGGGACTACAGGCAAGTACCCTCAATCGCTTGCAACTGGTGCAACACTTGGAATTTCGTCCGGTCTCACGCCATAGATGTAGCTGCTACACGACACCTCTTCTGTCTGAGCGTCGCCTGCTCGGTGTCGAGCATCGAAGTGATTTTAAGATTCCCAGTCTGGATTACACGTCCCGTCACTCACTAGCGCCAGCCTACCTATCCTATAACTTGTCGCTCCTTAGGCTTGCTCTCGCACCGCTCGCCCCTCGGCGTTTCCCGTCTCGACGTCTCTCGCTCAAATTTAAATCTGCATGCGGCGTCAGCAGTTTTCTTACATCCGCCTTTTGCTTTCGATCATCGAATGACGTGAATAGTCCAAAGGGAAAGCTATTTAAAGACGCCGCCATTTCCTTTAGTCGAGCGTGCGCTCGCTGCTCCTGCAGCGCCGGCTGCAGCACGGCACCACAGTGCACCGCTTGGCGCCAAATGAGAGCGTCTAAGGCGTGAGTCTCACACTCAGGCATGCGTGTCATGCACGCGAATGTTTCAATCACTTGCATTTTTATTTCACGTTCGGACGTTGCGCGCAGCAACATCGTCAGGCCGTCGCTAGGCTTCGGTGCCGATTTTTTGCGAAGCCAGCTTACAGCGGAAGCTTGCCGCGGCCGAAGCGTTCAGTATGGCTGCCGACGCGTCTCGACGCGCTGCGCCGAAACTTGTGGTGCGCGTGCGTAGTCGGCTGCCGGCAATGGTGACGTGCGCCAATACTGACTCCTCGGTCAAGAGAAGTCGCGGCCGAAAGGCCCAGTCCACGCGGCCTCACGATCCGGGCTTCCGCGACGAGCCGTTTCGGCGTTTCGACTTCCGCGACGCACCTATAGGTTTCCGCGATGCGACGTTTCCGCGATGCGCCTATAGGTTCGGTGTAAAGTCGGGCTGCTGAGCGCTCTGCGAGAGAGCTGCCTCAAAGCTGGCTGAGCGTGAGCCGCGGCGAACGGCGCGCACATGCGAGCGAGCGAGCGAGCGAGCTGGCCGACTGCTGTCGAATAGATCGATGCAGCAGCAGCAGCATCAGCAGTGGTACGCGTTGCTGCACGGTGAAGAAAAGGTAAAATTTAATTCAACGATTTAACGGCCTCATTCTCGTAGCGACAGATGAGCTTTAACGGCTGTCACAACCGCTTGCAGATGGCAATACAAGATCGCCCACAACAGGATTCGAACCCGTTACGCCTCGGTCGTCTAGAGCGAGCACCTGAGCTCCTAACCTCGCCTATGACCGCGAAACCCGCAGTCCAGTCGCTGTCGCGACGCTCGTGCAGCGGCGACGTCAGTGGCAGCCCAGAGGTCCGCGGCATTCACGACCGAGGTTGCGAGTTCATTAGTTAATATATCAGGTTCGATTAGCTAATATTTATTTATTATGCTCGATTAGCTAGTATTTATTTATTTATTAATAGTATTTATTTTTATTATGTTTCGCACCGCCTGGCGACTAGAAAGGCATGTAGCTACCGGAGCGAATCTCACCGAGGCTGGCCGCCTTTGCGATCGAATGCATGCCACGCGGTGGGCGCTCAGCCACGACCGGAAGAGCGCGAGAAGAAAAATGCGGGGCCGGGCGGAGAGCTTCCGCTACGACGACCCGCGTAGTCGCGGTCGACCGAGAAGCAATCGCCGTCGTTCGTCGGGCGGCTTCCCGTGCAGGCAGCTCGCCGCTGGAACGGCGGTGTGTTAAATCAGCCAGATTTGTGCGCAATATTCGTTATACTCACCGCTCCTAAATCATAGCGGCCCGGAACTAGCTAGGCGATGATCTGCGGTCAAGACCGAGTAAAGCGAAAGCCGTGTAATAGACTGTCAGTTGTGCATCCGGAGTTGGCCTAGGCATTTAAGTTGATTTGAGCTCAAGGCTAATGAGCCGCTGGTGTACGCCTCGGCCTCTAGCGGACGTCTGGAATCTTCCATCGCTATTAAATTGACTTGTCTACTTTACGGTATGGACTCGTTATGTTCAGATATTGGCATTCTCCGTCGCTGCCATATTCCGGAATTGTTACAATATCAGCATGTATCGGTGCCGCGCCTACAAGTAGCTAGCCGTTATTCCTTGGCTTACAGCATCGCCGGTATTCCTTTACAGCTAAACCATTCTAGCAAAGCTAAACTACTAACTATTCGATCACGCTTCTTTTGCAGCAAATGTAAATTGCATAGAAAAAGGTTAGGTTCTCTGAGGGCGCTATCCAAATGTATTGCCATTCTTTTTATTCGTCTTTCGTTGTTTTTTAGACTATAGTAATAGTATAATAGTAATACATTTGATATAGCGCCCTCAGCAAACTCAACCTGTTTCTAGGCACTCGACATTTGCTTCAAAGGAAGCGCGATGGAATGGTTAGTGGTAGCGGACTAGTACAGCCACGAGCGCTATGCTTGCGGCCTGGTTCTCATCGGATGTGGAAGCCCCACAGCACGTTTGCAACAGCACTAACATCTCGGACAGCGGCTTCCAATCAAAAGGAGCCCAGGGGTCAATCAAGGGGTCGGCACGAGTGTCTTTCGACCAGCGAAAGACACTCGCGCGGCTCGCTAGAGCAACGGCCATCGCGGGACGCCGCGGATCCCGCGAGCGAGAGCTCAGCGCGCCGAGGAGGTCGAGCGAAGCTCGGCTGCTCGGCTTCTCGAGAACTCTCGAGCGGAACATGAAGCGCACAATTTGGCACGAGCTCGCAATGTAAGCGCCGAGTGCCGGTCAACGCGCAGCCGTCGCTTGGCTGCTTTGCTTTTCGCGTTTGGCTCGTTGCTGCTCTCTGGAATTGAAAGTCGCCCGCCCGCCCGCCCGCCCGCCGGTCCGATTCGAAGGGGATCGCGGTTATTTAAGGAGACCGCCGCCGCTGCCAGAAAACCACGCGCCTCGATGAGGGAGGCAGCCGTTGGCGGCGTGTGAGCGCGTCAGCCTCGAGTGCTAATGCACAGAGCAGAGCCGCCGCGGGACGAGGTGCCGCCGCCGCCGGGCCAGTCGCGGTCCGCGGACGGCGGCAGGCCCGCGGCGAGCCGGCCTCGCTGCGCGCGCCGCCACCGCCGGCGTTCGAGTCTCTAGACTGCAGGCGAAAGAGGCTGCTGCGGAGGTACCGACGGGCTCACCGGTTGCCGTAAATACGCGCGGGAGCAGTCTGGAGAGGAATGGAACGCACCTGCCACGTCGGCCCTGTGGGGGCCGGCTGGCGTTCTCAGCGGCAGCGAGAGAGGGAGAGAGAGAGAGGAGGGAAGAAGAGAGAGAGAGAGAGAGAGAGAGAGAGAGAGAGAGAGAGAGAGAGAGAGAGAGAGAGAGAGAGAGAGAGAGAGAGAGAGAGGGGAGAGAGAGGGGGAGCGGCACCTCCGATCGCAGGTGCTGCCTGACGGTAGCTCACTCAGAGGATCAAAGGTCCGCGAGGCGGGCGCTCGCAGGTGGAAGGCGGCTGCGTCAACCGGTCGGTAGCCGCATTGGTTCTCGTTTGCGTCATTTGCCGCCTCCGGGACCGAGCAGCGCTTATTTTTAGGCGTGGCAATTGATCGAGCCGCCGTCAGCCGAGGCCGACGGGCCTCAGAGGCCGCTGCATTGCAGCCCTCGGCGAGCGCTCGCTCGCGCGTGAGCTGACGGTGGGTCAGCGCCAGTGCGTCGGGTGGGCGTATCCCTCCGATGAAACTGGGTCGACTGGTGGACGCGATGCGAAAACCGCGAGCCGACGTTGCCAGCCAGGAACGTGACAGCATTCCTAAGAGCGCTAGCCCGTCGACTGCTCCGGACGCCGGCCCGCTCGCTTTCCGCACGCGACGACGCGCGTACCGCTTCGCTCGCGCGCGCATCGCCCGTTCGTTCGCGCACGGCGATCGGACATTATGGACGCCACTGCCACCGCCGCCCGGCGGCAGTGGCGTCTCCGCCGTTGACGCGGGCTGGCGTTTAGGCCGCCGCCTGCGCTCGGGATGGACGCTCGAGAGACGGCCGCCGCGCGCTCGGAAGTTGAAGTCTGATTTCGCGCGGGTAACGGCAACGACCGGCTTCAGCGGCAATATCCGACAGCGAACGGCGACCAGACAGCGAACTCGGACAGCGAACGGCCTGCTCGCTCTGCGTGCGGCTCGCGTCGCATCTCGGAGGCGCGTAGCTCCGCGAGCACCGAAGTGCGAGCCTGTCCGCCGGTCGCGACCGGACGAGCGGCGATTGGTCGATCGCTTTTCGCCCGCTTCGCGTCGAAGCGATCGAGTCCGCGTCGAAGCGATCGAGGCTCTAACGCGTCGAAGCGATCGAGCCCGCGTCGAAGCGATCGAGGCTCTAACGCGTCGAAGCGATCGAGCCCGCGTCAAAGCGATCGAGGCTCTAACGCGTCGAGACGATCGAGCCCGCGTCGAAGCGATCGAGGCTCTAACGCGTCGAGGCGAGTCGAAGCGGAGAGCGGGCGCTCGGCACTCGCCCTACTACACTTGATGCGGCACTCGAAGCTTGCGCCGAGAACCGCCGCCCTCCGGCGTAGCTTGCGGTGTCGGCCTTGGGATTGGCATGCCGACGGTCGGCTGTCGCGCGTCCGACGACTGCACCGCTTGCAACAGAGGTTATCTGTTTTTCACGCGTGCCTCGTGCTTGAGGCGGCCATGTGCACGGGTTGCCAGTCACTGCATTCTTTCAGGTGACTCTTGCTTGTCTATCTAGAGGCAAGCAGCAACGCGTAGGTAATATTACGTTTTAGAAAAGTGTTATGATCGCAGTCGTGGAGTCAAGGTCGAGTAGAAAAGTCAAGGCACCGTCGGCTCGCTTGCGTCACTGCAGCGGCACTGCCGCTCGAGCCGACTTACGACGACCGCGATCTGGACGTTTGGTAAGCGCACGTTGCTGCGCTCGTGCATCCGATCGAAAGGGCGCAGTGCTAAATAGCTCGTACGTATCGCTTTCGCAAATTCCATAGAGCGCGCCGCTCACAGCTCAATCGTGTACGATCAAGCCACGCCGCGCTACCGCAACAGAGGTCAAATCACCAGCAGCTAAACGACTCACATATTCAAGTCGCGACGCAATTAACGAGCCGAGGAGCTGCTGCGAAGCAACCTTTGCTGCTAAGTGTCGCTCAGAGCGACCGAACTCAGAGCGGTTGACGAGTCAAGGGCCGCGAGCAGATTGATTGACGCGCCATTAGCGCTAGACACGAGGCAGTACGAGCGGACAGTGTGGATTGCGTTGCGCATGAAACCGAGGGGACTGTCAACGAATGAATTGCAGCGCCTGCGCGGCGGCTTCGTTGCTAATGCGATGCGGAGACCTTCGTTGAGCGACCGCTGACGGCGTAGTTTCTACACACGCGCGCGGCAGCCACGTGAGCGAAAGCGTCATCTTTGTGACTCGGAGGCTGCGCAAAGAATCGTCGCACCGCTTCGGGCCGCCGCAATTCGATTGGCACGGGTGTCGAGATAGAGGTCAGATGCGAAGAGACCGAGGCGACGGGCGGGCTACTCGCCGCGTACGCACTGAGGATGGACGCACGCGGTGGCCCGTCCCCGCAAGTCGCGCGGGAGACCGAACTGAGTCGGTCAGCCGGACCGAGCGTGGAATGAGCAGGCTGCACTGATTTACAGAATTCGTTAGTCGGCTGGCGGCCTGGGTCGTGAATAGCAACCGTGGCTGGACTAAGAACCATTGGCGCATCGCACGGCCCAGTAGCGCATCGTCTGACAGACAGGTGCGGCGCAGCGAAACGCATCTTTAAAGAAAGAAACATTGTCAGCACATGTCAGCTATTTTCGCGCACGCTCCAGAGCCTCTGCTCTCTCTCTCTCTCTCTCTCTCTCTCTCTCTCTCTCTCTCTCTCTCTCGGGATTAAATGCAATTACCAGCTACCGCCTACTCTCGCTGCTGCTTTTACTACCTATATACTCGCTGCCACTTTTTTCGAAGCTATAGTGCACCTGCGCGTGACCCGGCGAGCGAGCAATTTCCTTCAGCTACTGTCGACGCTCGCCGCCCCCGCCGCCACCCCCGCCGTCACCGCTCGGAGGCCGCCGCCGCTCGGAGGCCGCCGCCGCTCGGAGGCCGCCGCCGCTCGGAGGCCGCCGCCGCTCGGAGGCCGCCGCCGCTCGGAGGCCGCCGCTGCCGCTCGGAGGCCGCCGCCGCCGCTCGGAGGCCGCCGCCGCTCGGAGGCCGCCGCCGCCGCTCGGAGTTAATGACGAGCTCCTCCGAGTTTCCGGCGAGGCGACCGACGCGTTTCTCGGAAAGTGCGACGCCTCAATGAGACTCAGTCGCTCCCTCTCGCCGGGTGTGGCCGTCGAGCAGAGGCTACCTCGCCGGGCTGACCCGCCAAGGTGTCAGGGGGAAGAGAAGCGGAGCTGAGCGCGGTATGAATGTCTAATCGTCAAGGCCTCTTACAAGTATTCGATCGTCGGTGCGAGCGTTGACTTTTCCTTCGATTCAAGTCCACTCGTCTCCCGTTCACAGAAATTCACTGACGATGTCCACATCGAGGCTCGAGCGAGAGAAGAAAATCGTGCAGTACGCGGCAGTTAACGATTGAGAAAAAAGAGTTATTTCAAGGTTATGGCCTCCGCTAAACATCGCTAGTTTTGCGTAGCTTAGTTCGAAATTTCAGCGAGTCTATATCCCGGTCGAGGCGTCGCAGTTGCACCGTGGTGCGGCGCGGGTATTCATGAATGCGATTACGCCGCCGCTCTGCTATTTGGCCGCTCTGGAAATAGGCAGCTGAACTTTTAACGGCGCACCGTCGGTGCCCGGAACGCACCACTCGCCGCCTGCCTGCCTGAGTCGTCTTTGGAGACTCACTTAAATGGCGCAATTGCGATAGCTGTGCGGAATGTATGCAGCGCGGCTTCTGCCGAGGCTAGGAGCAGCGGCGATTGAGGCGGCGGCGGCCGCCGCCGCCGCCGCCGCCGCCGCGAGAGCAAAGACGCAAATTAGCATCGGTTTTCCACTCTCGCCGTCAGGAATCGACTCAGCCATCGTTGTCCAATCTCCGAGTCAGCAGCAGCAGCGGCAGATTTCTCGGGCAGCTGCGTTCGTCTCGCATGGTGAACGTCTCTCGGAGCGCGATCTGCATACGATTGGCATACGTGTCGGGCAGCGGCCGAGCGAGGTGGAACTGAGGACCGCGGAAGAATTAGGTCACGCGCACGCTATAGCTGCTCGAGCTTGGAGGCAACGCTATGGTAGGAGGCCCACACGCTCAGACGCCATCGCAAGAGCCCTTCGCTTCGTGGCTGTGTGCCACGCCACCAGAAAATGGCCGACCACGCGAATGAACGCGCGTCCTGGTGCGCGAAGACAAATATCCGGTAAATGCTGACTGCTCGCTTCAATTATGCGCGATAAAATCTGTTTAACGTTCTCTTGTTTTTATAATTTTCTAATTTTTCTAAATTACTTTTCATGTCTTGCTAGGGACTTCGGCCCCCCCCTGCCGCTGTCCTAGATCGGAGCTCGGGACGGGAAAAATCCGCTTAGATGGGCGACGGTGGTCGCGAGGTGGCCGACCCATCAGCGACGATCTAGTGGTCCTTTTTGGGTCCTGTCGAAAGAATGCGAAATCATGTGATTGCCCTTCGCTTTACTTCGGCTGCTCGCACATTCCTCGGGCATGATGTAAGCCATTCGGGCAATCCATTGGGCTCATTGTCAGTGCAAATCCCAACAAATATCTAGTGGATTGACATAAGGGCCTCCCAAGATCGGATCGCTTGCTCCGATGAGCTTCCAACAACTGGTCGGCGTGGCGAGCGCTTAAGACTACCGAGATTCACTTAGCGACAATTCTCACCTGGGCCACAGTGAACAACAAAAGTCTTGCACAAAAAGTTAGCATATGCGCGCTGCTCCGCTAGGCGTCCGATGAGCTCAGAGTTGCAGCTTTGCCGCCACGAGACAACTCCTCACTCTCTATTGGCTGTATTGGCAGAGAAGCTTTGACAACAGCATGACTTCGCTTCGGTGCGTGCAGTTTTTAATTATACGAATTAGCTGGCCGCGTTCAAAAGCGAGAGCGCAGTGGTTTTATTTTTTCTCTAATTTTCAACAGCCGTCACCAGCTGGGCTCTTAATGGGAAGAAGAAACGTGACCGCCTTTATCGGCAACATTTATTTACGCTGTCCCTTGCGTTTTCGCTGGCCACTCAGCTTATTTAAGAAGAAGGAAAATATTCGCTTGTTTACCAGCGTCGTTTCCGTAGCGGCGGAAGAGCCATGGCGACCGACAATCAGCAGACAAGCAGCGTGAAATAAGGACTGCTCGTTGCAGCTAAGCACCATTTGATGTCAGACTAGAACGATATTTTCGCTGCATTCATCGGAAAGCTCGTTCTCAATGCACGAAGTCAACTATCTTGTAGTACAGCGAAGC